>JAEACV010000108.1:0-19496 GCA_016432835.1 Brassica nigra
CTAAACTAAATGTTAAAATTGTAACAATTCCTATACCATGTTAGCTAGAATACATCCAAATGTAAATGTGTTTTGATTTTTAAAATGAAAGAGCAAAATTTAAGATATGTATTATTTTAACAAAACTCAATATTTTGTATGGGTTAACCTACAGATTTGGAAAATTTTCAAAATTTAAAATTCATTTAATGTATAGCTTATAGATAACTAACATAAGATGATGGTCAAAGAGGTTTAACCTTGTTGCTTCAATATGAAAATGAAGATTTTAATTTTAATTCACCATCTAGCAAGATATGAAATTTACTAAACTAAATGTTAAAAATTGTAATGACCCATACCATGAAAATAGTTTAATACATTAATTCAAATGTATAATGTTTTGATTTTTAAAATGAAAGAGTATAAACTTAGTATATAGAGCATTTACCGAAAACTCAATATAGAAGGGTTAACTAATGATTTTGGTACCAAAATTTAAAATCTATTTTAATGTATACCATAGATAACTAACATAAGATGATGGTCAAAGAGGTTTAGAACCTGGTTGCCTCCGTTTCTATAGAAAAATGAATATTTTATAATTTAATTCCACTAATGTAGCAAAGATATGAAATTTACTAAACTAAATGTTAAAAATTGAATGATTCCTATACCATGAAAATAGTTTAATACATTAATCCAAATGTATAATGTGTTTTGATTTTTAAAAATGAGAGCATAAAATTTAGATATGATTATTTACCTAAAACTCAATATTTTAAGTGGTTAACCCAATGATTTTGGAAAATTTTCAAAATTTAAAATCTATTTTAATGTATAGCTTCATAGATAACTAACATAAGATGATGGTCAAAGAGTTAGAACTTGTTGCCTCCGTTTATGTAAAATGAAGATTATATTTTAATTCCACTAATCTAAAGTAATGATATTTTACTAAACTAAATGTTAAAAATTAGAATGATTCCTATAACAAAATAGTTTGTAATACATTAATTAAATGTATAATGTTTTGATTTTTAAAAATGAAAGAGCATAAAATTTAGTATATGATTATTTTACCTAAAACTCAATATTTTGGGGTTAACCCACGATTTTGGAAAATTTTCAAAAATTTAAAATCTATTTTTAATGTATAGCTTCAGATAACTAACATAAGATGATGGTCAAAAGTTAGTAACCTTGGTTGCTCTCCGCTTTATAGTAAAATGAAGATTATATAATTTTAATTCCACTAATAGGCAAAGATATGAAATTTTACTAAACTAAATGTTAAAAATTAGAATGATTCTATACTATGAAAATAGTTTAGAATACATTAATTCAAATGTATAATGTTTGATTTTTAAATGAAAGAGCATAAATTTAGTATAAGATTATTTACCAAAACTCAATATTTGTAAGGGTTAACCCATGATTTTGGAAAATTTTCAAAATTTAAAATCTAGTTTTAATGTATAGCCATAGATAACTAACATAAGATGATGGTCAAAGAGGTTTAGAACCTTGGTTGCCTCGCTTCTATAAAATGAAGATTTTATAATTTTAATTCCACTAATCTACAAGATATGAAATTTTACTAAACTAAATGTTAAAATTAATGATTCTATACCATGAAAATAGTTTAAATACATTAATTCAAATGTATAATGTGTTTGATTTTAAAAATGAAAGAGCATAAACTTTAGTATATGAGCATTTAAAAAACTCAATATTTTAAGGGTTAACCCACGGATTTTGGAAAATTTTCAAAATTTAAAATCTGTTTTAATGTATATTTCATAGATAACTAACATAAGATGATGGTCAAAGAGGTTTAAACTTGGTTGCCTCCGCTTCTATAGAAAATGAAGATTTATAATTTTAATTCCACTAATCTAAAGATATGAAATTTTACTAAACTAAATGTTAAAAATTGAATGATTCCTATACCATGAAAAGAGTTTAATACATTAATTCAAATGTATAATGTTTTGATTTTTAAAATGAAAGAGCATAAACTTTAAGATATGTAGCATTTACCTAAAACTCAATATTTTAAGGGTTAACCCACTGATTTTGAAAATTTTCAAAATTTAAAATCTGGTTTTAATGTATATTAGAGAACTAACATAAGATGATGGTCAAAGAGGTTTGAACCTTGGTTGCCTGCTTTATAAAAATGAAGATTATAATTTTAATTCCACTAATCTAAGTATGAAATTTTACTAAACTAAATGTTAAAAATTAAATGATTCCTACCATGAAAATAGTTTAGAATACATTAATTCAAATGTAATGTGTTTGATTTTTAAAATGAAAGAGCATAAACTTTAGTATATGTATATTTAACAAAACTCAATATTTTAAGGTTAACCCACGGATTTTGGAAATTTTCAAAATTTAAAATCTGGTTTTAATGTATACTTTATAGAGAACTAACATAAGATGATGGTCAAAGAGGTTTGAACCTTGGTTGCCTCGCTTATAGAAAATGAAGATTTTATAATTTAATTCCACTAATGTAAGATATGAAATTTTACTAAACTAAATGTTAAAAATTAATGATTCCTATACCATGAAAATAGTTTAAATACATTAATTCAAATGTATAATGTGTTTGATTTTTAAAATGAAAGAGCATAAACTTTAGATATGTATATTATTTAAACTCAATATTTTGTAAGGGTTAACCCACGATTTTGGAAAATTTTCAAAATTTAAAATCTGTTTTAATGTATAGTTAGAGAACTAACATAAGATGATGGTCAAAGAGGTTTAACCTTGGTTGCCTCCGCTTATGTAAAATGAAGATTTTATAATTTTAATTCCACTAATCTAAAAGATATGAAATTTTACTAAACTAAATGTTAAAAATTGAATGATTCCTATACCATGAAAATAGTTTAATACATTAATTCAAATGTATAATGTTTTGATTTTTAAAATGAAAGAGCATAAACTTTATATATGATTATTTACTAAAACTCAATATTTTAATGGGTTAACCCACTGATTTTGGAAAATTTTCAAAATTTAAAATCTGGTTTTAATGTATAGTTAGAGAACTAACATAAGATGATGGTCAAAGAGGTTTGAACCTTGATTGCCTCCTCTATATAAAATGAAGATTTTATAATTTTAATTCCATTAATCTAGCAAGATATGAAATTTTACTAAACTAAATGTAAAAATTAATGATTCCTATACCATGAAAAGAGTTAGAATACATTAAAATGTATAATGTGTTTTGATTTTTAAAATGAAAGAGCATAAACTTTAAGATATGAGCATTTACCAAAACTCAATATTTTAAGGGGTTAACCCACTGATTTTGGAAAATTTTCAAAATTTAAAATCTATTTTTAATGTATAGCATAGATAACTAACATAAGATGATGGTCAAAGAGGTTAGAACCTTGGTTCCCGCTTCTATAAAATGAAGATTATATATTTTAATTCCACTAATCTAGCAAGATATGAAATTTTACTAAACTAAATGTTAAAAATTAGAATGATTCCTATACCATGAAAATAGTTTAGAATACATTAATTCAAATGTATAATGTTTTGATTTTTAAAATGAAAGAGCATAAAACTTAGATATGTTATTTACCTAAAACTCAATATTTTGAAGGGTTAACCCACGGATTTTGGAAAATTTTCAAAATTTAAAATCTATTTTAATGTATAGTTTATGATAACTAACATAAGATGATGGTCAAAGAGGTTTAGAACCTGTTGCCTCCGCTTCTATAAAATGAAGATTTATAATTTTAATTCCACTAATCAGAAGATATGAAATTTTACTAAACTAAATGTTAAAAATTAATGATTCCTATACCATGAAAATAGTTTAGAATACATTAATTCAAATGTATAATGTTTTGATTTTTAAAATGAAAGAGCATAAAATTTAAGATATGATATTTTTACCTAAAACTCAATATTTTAAGTTAACCAATGATTTTGGAAAATTTTCAAAATTTAAAATCTATTTTAATGTATAGTTTCATAGATAACTAACATAAGATGATGGTCAAAGAGGTTTAGAACCTGGTTGCTCCGCTTCTATAGAAATGAAGATTTATAATTTTAATTCCACTAATCTGCAAGATATGAATTTTACTAAACTAAATGTTAAAATTAGAATGATTCCTATACCATGAAAATAGTTTAGAATACATTAATTCAAATGTATAATGTGTTTTGATTTTTAAAATGAAAGAGCATAAAATTTAGATATAATTATTTACCTAAAACTCAATATTTTAAGGGTTAACCTGATTTTGGAAAATTTTCAAAATTTAAAATCTATTTTAATGTATAGTTCATAGATAACTAACATAAGATGATGGTCAAAGAGGTTAGAACCTTGGTTGCCTCCGCTTCTATAAAATGAAGATTTTATAATTTTAATTCCACTAATCTAAAAGATATGAAATTTTACTAAACTAAATGTTAAAAATTAATGATTCCTATACATGAAAATAGTTTAGAATACATTAATTCAAATGTATAATGTGTTTTGATTTTTAAAATGAAAGAGCATAAAATTTAGATATGATTATTTACCAAAACTCAATATTTTAAGGGTTAACCCACGATTTTGAAAATTTTCAAAATTTAAAATCTATTTTAATGTATAGTTTCATAGATAACTAACATAAGATGATGGTCAAAGAGGTTTAGAACCTTGGTTGCCTCGCTTCTATAGAAAATGAAGATTTATAATTTTAATTCCACTAATCTAGCAGATATGATATTTTACTAAACTAAATGTTAAAAATTAATGATTCCTATACCATGAAAATAGTTTAGAATACATTAATTCAAATGTATAATGTGTTTTGATTTTTAAAATGAAAGAGCATAAAATTTAAGATATAGATTATTTACCAAAAACTCAATATTTTAAGGGTTAACCTACTGATTTTGGAAAATTTTCAAAATTTAAAATCTATTTTAATGTATAGCTTCATAGATAACTAACATAAGATGATGGTCAAAGAGGTTTAGAACCTTGGCCTGCCGCTTTATAAAATGAAGATTTATAATTTTAATTCCACTAATCTAGCAAGATATGAAATTTTACTAAACTAAATGTTAAAAATTGAATGATTCCTATACCATGAAAATAGTTTAGAATACATTAATTCAAATGTATAATGTTTTGATTTTTAAAATGAAAGAGCATAAAATTTAGATAGATTATTTAACAAAAACTCAATATTTGTAAGGGTTAACCTAATGATTTTGGAAAATTTTCAAAATTTAAAATCTATTTTAATGTATACCATAGATAACTAACATAAGATGATGGTCAAAGAGGTTTAGAACCTTGTTGCCTCGCTTCTATAGAAAATGAAGATTTTATAATTTTAATTCCACTAATCTAGCAAGATATGAATTTTACTAAACTAAATGTTAAAAATTAATGATTCCTATACCATGAAAATAGTTTAGAATACATTAATTCAAATGTATAATGTGTTTTGATTTTTAAAATGAAAGAGCATAAAATTTAGTATATGATTATTTACCAAAACTCAATATTTTGGGGTTAACCCACGGATTTTGGAAAATTTTCAAAATTTAAAATCTATTTTAATGTATAGTTTCATAGATAACTAACATAAGATGATGGTCAAAGAGGTTTAGAACCTTGGTTGCCTGCTTCTATAAAATGAAGATTATATAATTTTAATTCCACTAATCTAAAGCATATGATATTTTACTAAACTAAATGTTAAAAATTAGAATGATTCCTATACCATGAAAAGAGTTTAGAATACATTAATTTAAATGTATAATGTGTTTTGATTTTTAAAATGAAAGAGCATAAACTTTAGTATATGATTATTTACCTAAAACTCAATATTTGGTGGGTTAACCTACTGATTTTGGAAAATTTTCAAAATTTAAAATCTATTTTAATGTATAGTTTCATAGATAACTAACATAAGATGATGGTCAAAGAGGTTTAACCTTGGTTGCCTCCGCTTCTATAGAAAATGAAGATTTTATAATTTTAATTCCACTAATCTAGCAAGATATGAAATTTTACTAAACTAAATGTTAAAATTAAATGATTCCTATACCATGAAAATAGTTTAATACATTAATTAAATGTATAATGTGTTTTGATTTTTAAAAATGAAAGAGCATAAACTTTAGTATATGATTATTTACCAAAACTCAATATTTTAAGGGGTTAACCCACGATTTTGAAAATTTTCAAAATTTAAAATCTGGTTTTAATGTATAGTCATAGATAACTAACATAAGATGATGGTCAAAGAGGTTTAAACCTGGTTGCCTCCGCTTTATAAAAATGAAGATTTTATAATTTTAATTCCACTAATCTAAAGAGATATGAAATTTTACTAAACTAAATGTTAAAATTAATGATTCCTATACCATGAAAATAGTTTGTAATACATTAATTCAAATGTATAATGTGTTTTGATTTTTAAAATGAAAGAGCATAAATTTAGTATATAGATTATTTAACAAAACTCAATATTTTAAGGGTTAACCACGATTTTGGAAAATTTTCAAAATTTAAAATCTTTTTAATGTATAGTTTCATAGATAACTAACATAAGATGATGGTCAAAGAGGTTTGAACTGGTTGCCTCGTTTCTAGAAAATGAAGATTTTATAATTTTAATTCCACTAATCTAGCAAGATATGAAATTTTACTAAACTAAATGTTAAAATTAGAATGATTCCTATACCATGAAAATAGTTTAGAATACATTAATTCAAATGTATAATGTGTTTTGATTTTTAAAAATGAAAGAGCATAAAATTTAAGATATGATTATTTACCTAAAACTCAATATTTTAAGGGTTAACCCAATGATTTTGGAAAATTTTCAAAATTTAAAATCTATTTTAATGTATAGTTTATAGATAACTAACATAAGATGATGGTCAAAGAGGTTTAGAACCTTGGTTGCCTCCGCTTCATGAAAATGAAGATTTTATAATTTTAATTCCACTAATTCAGCAAGATATGATATTTTACTAAACTAAATGTTAAAAATTAATGATTCCTATACCATGAAAATAGTTTAGAATACATTAATTCAAATGTATAATGTTTTGATTTTTAAAATGAAAGAGCATAAAATTTAGATATAGATATTTAAAAACTCAATATTTTAAGGGTTAACCCACGATTTTGGAAAATTTTCAAAATTTAAAATCTATTTTAATGTATAGTTTATAGATAACTAACATAAGATGGTCAAAGAGGTTTAGAACCTTGGTTGCCTCCGCTTCTATAAAATGAAGATTATATAATTTTAATTCCACTAATCTAGCAGATATGATATTTTACTAAACTAAATGTTAAAATTGAATGATTCCTATACCATGAAAATAGTTTAGAATACATTAATTCAAATGTATAATGTTTTGATTTTTAAAATGAAAGAGCATAAACTTTAGATATGATTATTTACCAAAACTCAATATTTTAAGGGTTAACCCACGATTTTGGAAAATTTTCAAAATTTAAAATCTATTTTTAATGTATAGTTTATAGATAACTAACATAAGATGATGGTCAAAGAGGTTTAGAACTGGTTGCCTCCGCTTCTATAGAAATGAAGATTTTATAATTTTAATTCCACTAATCTAGAAGATATGATATTTTACTAAACTAAATGTTAAAATTAGAATGATTCCTATACCATGAAAATAGTTTAGAATACATTAATTCAAATGTATAATGTTTTGATTTTTAAAATGAAAGAGCATAAACTTTAAGATATAGATTATTTACCTAAAACTCAATATTTTAAGGGTTAACCACTGATTTTGAAAATTTTCAAAATTTAAAATCTATTTTAATGTATAGTTTCATATAACTAACATAAGATGATGGTCAAAGAGGTTTAGAACCTTGGTTGCCTCCGCTTCTATAGAAATGAAGATTATATAATTTTAATTCCACTAATCTAGAAGATATGAAATTTTACTAAACTAAATGTTAAAATTAATGATTCCTATACCATGAAAATAGTTTAGAATACATTAATTCAAATGTATAATGTGTTTTGATTTTTAAATGAAAGAGCATAAACTTTAGATATGTATTATTTAAAAAACTCAATATTTGGGGTTAACCAATGATTTTGGAAAATTTTCAAAATTTAAAATCTATTTTAATGTATAGTAGATAACTAACATAAGATGATGGTCAAAGAGGTTTAGAACCTTGGTTGCCTGCTTATAGAAATGAAGATTTTATAATTTTAATTCCACTAATCTAGCAAGATATGATATTTTACTAAACTAAATGTTAAAAATTAATGATTCCTATACCATGAAAATAGTTTAGAATACATTAATTCAAATGTATAATGTGTTTTGATTTTTAAAATGAAAGAGCATAAAATTTAGTATATGCATTTACCTAAAACTCAATATTTTAAGGGTTAACCCACTGATTTTGGAAAATTTTCAAAATTTAAAATCTATTTTAATGTATACTATAGATAACTAACATAAGATGATGGTCAAAGAGGTTTAGAACCTGGTTGCCTGCTTCTATAGAAAATGAAGATTATATAATTTAATTCCACTAATCTAGCAAGATATGAAATTTTACTAAACTAAATGTTAAAAATTAATGATTCCTATACCATGAAAATAGTTAATACATTAATTCAAATGTATAATGTGTTTTGATTTTTAAAATGAAAGCATAAACTTAAGATATAGAGCATTTACCTAAAACTCAATATTTTAACCCACGGATTTTGGAAAATTTTCAAAATTTAAAATCTATTTTAATGTATAGTTTATAGATAACTAACATAAGATGATGGTCAAAGAGGTTTAAACTTGGTTGCCTCCGCTTCTATAAAATGAAGATTTTATAATTTTAATTCCACTAATCTAGCAAAGATATGAATTTTACTAAACTAAATGTTAAAAATTAATGATTCCTATACCATGAAAATAGTTTAGAATACATTAATTCAAATGTATAATGTTTTTGATTTTTAAAATGAAAGAGCATAAACTTTAGATATGATATTTACCTAAAACTCAATATTTTAAGGGTTAACCCACTGATTTTGGAAAATTTTCAAAATTTAAAATCTATTTTAATGTATAGTTTCATAGAAACTAACATAAGATGATGGTCAAAGAGGTTTGAACCTTGGTTGCCTCCGCTTTATAAAATGAAGATTATATAATTTTAATTCCACTAATCTAGCAAGATATGAAATTTTACTAAACTAAATGTTAAAAATTAATGATTCCTATACCATGAAAATAGTTTAAATACATTAATTCAAATGTATAATGTGTTTTGATTTTTAAAATGAAAGAGCATAAACTTAGTATATAGTATTTACCAAAACTCAATATTTTAAGGGTTAACCCACTGATTTTGGAAAATTTTCAAAATTTAAAATCTATTTTAATGTATAGTTTATAGATAACTAACATAAGATGATGGTCAAAGAGGTTTAGAACCTGGTTGCCTCCGCTATAAAATGAAGATTTTATAATTTTAATTCCACTAATCTAGCAGATATGAAATTTTACTAAACTAAATGTTAAAAATTGAATGATTCCTATACCATGAAAATAGTTTAGAATACATTAATTCAAATGTATAATGTGTTTTGATTTTTAAAATGAAAGAGCATAAAATTAAGATATAGAGCATTTACCAAAACTCAATATTTTAAGGGTTAACCTACGGATTTTGGAAAATTTTCAAAATTTAAAATCTATTTTAATGTATAGTTTCATAGATAACTAACATAAGATGATGGTCAAAGAGGTTTAGAACCTTGGTTGCCTCCGCTTCTATAGAAAATGAAGATTTTATAATTTTAATTCCACTAATCTAGCAAGATATGAATTTTACTAAACTAAATGTTAAAAATTTAATGATTCCTATACCATGAAAATAGTTTAGAATACATTAATTCAAATGTATAATGTGTTTTGATTTTTAAAAATGAAAGAGCATAAAATTTAGATATAGATTATTTACCAAAACTCAATATTTTAAGGGTTAACCCACGATTTTGGAAAATTTTCAAAATTTAAAATCTATTTTAATGTATAGTTTAGATAACTAACATAAGATGATGGTCAAAGAGGTTTAGAACCTTGGTTGCCTCCGCTTCTATAGAAAATGAAGATTATATAATTTTAATTCCACTAATCTAGCAAGATATGAAATTTTACTAAACTAAATGTTAAAATTGAATGATTCCTATACCATGAAAATAGTTTAGAATACATTAATTCAAATGTATAATGTGTTTTGATTTTTAAAATGAAAGAGCATAAACTTAGTATATAGATTATTTACCTAAAACTCAATATTTTAAGGGTTAACCAATGATTTTGGAAAATTTTCAAAATTTAAAATCTATTTTAATGTATAGCTAGATAACTAACATAAGATGATGGTCAAAGAGGTTTAGAACCTGGTTGCCTCCGCTTTGAAAATGAAGATTTTATAATTTTAATTCCACTAATCTAGAAGATATGATATTTTACTAAACTAAATGTTAAAATTGTAATGATTCCATACCATGAAAATAGTTTAGAATACATTAATTCAAATGTATAATGTTTTGATTTTTAAAATGAAAGAGCATAAAATTTAGTATATGATTATTTACCAAAACTCAATATTTTGGGTTAACCCACGGATTTTGGAAAATTTTCAAAATTTAAAATCTATTTTAATGTATAGTTTCATAGATAACTAACATAAGATGATGGTCAAAGAGGTTTAACCTGGTTGCCTCCGCTTCTATAAAATGAAGATTATATAATTTTAATTCCACTAATCTAAAGTGATATGAAATTTTACTAAACTAAATGTTAAAAATTAATGATTCCTATACCATGAAAATAGTTTAAATACATTAATTCAAATGTATAATGTGTTTTGATTTTTAAAATGAAAGAGCATAAAATTTAGATATGATTATTTAACTAAAACTCAATATTTTGGGTTAACCTAATGATTTTGGAAAATTTTCAAAATTTAAAATCTATTTTAATGTATTTCATAGATAACTAACATAAGATGATGGTCAAAGAGGTTTAGAACCTGTCCTCGCTTCTATGAAAATGAAGATTTATAATTTTAATTCCACTAATCTAAAGATATGAAATTTTACTAAACTAAATGTTAAAAATTAATGATTCCTATACCATGAAAATAGTTTAATACATTAATTCAAATGTATAATGTTTTTGATTTTTAAAATGAAAGAGCATAAAATTTAGATATGATTATTTACCAAAACTCAATATTTAAGGGTTAACCCACTGATTTTGGAAAATTTTCAAAATTTAAAATCTATTTTAATGTATAGTTTATAGATAACTAACATATGATGGTCAAAGAGGTTAGAACCTGGTTGCCTCCGCTTATATAAAATGAAGATTTTATAATTTTAATTCCACTAATCTAGCAAGATATGATATTTTACTAAACTAAATGTTAAAAATTGAATGATTCCTATACCATGAAAATAGTAATACATTAATTCAAATGTATAATGTTTTTGATTTTTAAAATGAAAGAGCATAAAATTTAGATATGATTATTTACCTAAAACTCAATATTTTGGTTAACCCACTGATTTTGGAAAATTTTCAAAATTTAAAATCTGTTTTAATGTATTTTCATAGATAACTAACATAAGATGATGGTCAAAGAGGTTTAGAACCTTGTTGCCTCCGCTTCTATAGAAAATGAAGATTATATAATTTAATTCCACTAATCAAGATATGAAATTTTACTAAACTAAATGTTAAAAATTAATGATTCCTATACCATGAAAATAGTTTAGATACATTAATTCAAATGTATAATGTGTTTTGATTTTTAAAATGAAAGAGCATAAAATTTAGTATATAGATTATTTCATAAAACTCAATATTTTAAGGGTTAACCTAATGATTTTGAAAATTTTCAAAATTTAAAATCTATTTTAATGTATAGTTTATAGATAACTAACATAAGATGATGGTCAAAGAGGTTTAGAACCTTGGTTGCCTCCGCTTCTATAAAATGAAGATTTTATAATTTTAATTCCACTAATCTAGCAGATATGAAATTTTAAACTAAATGTTAAAAATAGAATGATTCCTATACCATGAAAATAGTTTAGAATACATTATTCAAATGTATAATGTGTTTGATTTTTAAAATGAAAGAGCATAAAATTAAGATATGATTATTTACCAAAACTCAATATTTGTAAGGTTAACCCACTGATTTTGGAAAATTTTCAAAATTTAAAATCTATTTTAATGTTAGTTTCATAGATAACTAACATAAGATGATGGTCAAAGAGGTTTAGAACCTTGGCTCGCTTTCTATAAAATGAAGATTATAATTTTAATTCATTCTAGCAAGATATGATATTTTACTAAACTAAATGTTAAAATTAATGATTCCTATACCATGAAAATAGTTTAGAATACATTAATTCAAATGTATAATGTTTTGATTTTTAAAATGAAAGAGCATAAACTTTAGTATATGAGCATTTACCAAAACTCAATATTTTAAGGGTTAACCACTGATTTTGGAAAATTTTCAAAATTTAAAATCTATTTTAATATAGTTTCATAGATAACTAACATAAGATGATGGTCAAAGAGGTTTAGAACCTTGGTTGCCTGCTTCTATGTAAAATGAAGATTATATAATTTTAATTCCACTAATCTAGCAGATATGAATTTTACTAAACTAAATGTTAAAAATTAATGATTCCTATACCATGAAAATAGTTTAGAATACATTAATTCAAATGTATAATGTGTTTTGATTTTTAAAATGAAAGAGAACTTAAGATATGTATATTTAATAAAACTCATATTTGTATAAAACTCGATTGGAAAATTTTCAAAATTTAAAATCTATTTTAATGTATAGTTTCATAGATAACTAACATAAGATGATGGTCAAAGAGGTTTAGAACCTGGTTGCCTCCGCTTCTATAAAATGAAGATTTTATAATTTTAATTCCACTAATCTAAAGTATGATATTTTACTAAACTAAATGTTAAAATTAATGATTCCTATACCATGAAAATAGTTTATAATACATTAATTCAAATGTATAATGTGTTTTGATTTTTAAAAATGAAAGAGCATAAACTTAGTATAGTATTATTTACCAAAACTCAATATTTGTAAGGGTTAACCCACTGATTTTGGAAAATTTTCAAAATTTAAAATCTATTTTAATGTATAGCTTCATGATAACTAACATAAGATGATGGTCAAAGAGGTTTAGAACCTTGGTTGCCTCCGCTTCTATAGAAAATGAAGATTTTATAATTTTAATTCCACTAATCTAGTAAAGATATGAAATTTTACTAAACTAAATGTTAAAAATTAATGATTCCTATACCATGAAAAATAGTTAAGATACATTAATTCAAATGTATAATGTTTTGATTTTTAAAATGAAAGAGCATAAAATTTAGTATATAGATTTACAATTAAAACTCAATATTTTAAGGGTTAACCTAATGATTTTGAAAATTTTCAAAATTTAAAATCTATTTTAATGTATAGCCATAGATAACTAACATAAGATGATGGTCAAAGAGGTTTAGAACCTGTTGCTTCCGTATATAAAATGAAGATTATATAATTTTAATTCCACTAATCTAGCAAAGATATGATATTTACTAAACTAATGTTAAAAATTGAATGATTCCTATACCATGAAAATAGTTTAGAATACATTAATTCAAATGTAAATGTTTTGATTTTTAAAATGAAAGAGCATAAAACTTAGATATGTATATTTATTTAAAACTCAATATTTTGTAAGGGTTAACCACGGATTTTGGAAAATTTTCAAAATTTAAAATCTATTTTAATGTATAATAGATAACTAACATAAGATGATGGTCAAAGAGGTTTAGAACCTTGTCCCTTCTATAGAAATGAAGATTTTATAATTTTAATTCCACTAATCTGTGCATATGATATTTTACTAAACTAAATGTTAAAAATTAATGATTCCTATACCATGAAAATAGTTTCAATACATTAATTCAAATGTATAATGTGTTTTGATTTTTAAAATGAAAGAGCATAAAATTTAGTATATAGATATTTAATCAAAACTCAATATTTGTAAGGGTTAACCCACTGATTTGGAAAATTTCAAAATTTAAAATCTATTTTAATGTATAGTTTATGATAACTAACATAAGATGATGGTCAAAGAGGTTTAGAACCTTGGTTCTCCGCTTCTATGAAAATGAAGATTATATAATTTAATTCCACTAATCTCAGTGATATGATATTTACTAAACTAAATGTTAAAAATTGAATGATTCCATACCATGAAAATAGTTTAGAATACATTAATCAAATGTATAATGTGTTTTGATTTTTAAAATGAAAGAGCATAAACTTAGTATAGATTATTTACCTAAAAACTCAATATTTGTAAGTTAACCTAATGATTTTGGAAAATTTTCAAAATTTAAAATCTATTTTTAATGTATAGTTTCATAGATAACTAACATAAGATGATGGTCAAAGAGGTTTGTAACCTTGCCTCCGCTTTATAGAAATGATTTAATTTTAATTCCACTAATCTAGCAAAGATATGATATTTTACTAAACTAAATGTTAAAATTGTAATGATTCCTATACCATGAAAATAGTTTAGATACATTAATTCAAATGTATAATGTGTTTTGATTTTAAAAATGAAAGAGCATAAAATTTATATGATTATTTACCTAAAACTCAATATTTGGGCGGGTTAACCCACGGATTTTGAAAATTTTCAAAATTTAAAATCTATTTTAATGTATAGCTTCATAGATAACTAACATAAGATGATGGTCAAAGAGGTTTAACTTGGTTGCCCGCTTCATAGAAAATGAAGATTTATAATTTTAATTCCACTAATCTAGCAAAGATATGATATTTTACTAAACTAAATGTTAAAAATTAATGATTCCTATACCATGAAAAAGAGTTGTAATACATTAATTTAAATGTATAATTGTTTTAATTTTACAAATGAAAGAGCATAGTATATGAGCATTTAACAAAAACACAATATTTTGGGGTTAACCCACTGATTTTGGAAAATTTTCAAAATTTAAAATCTATTTTAATGTATGTTTTATAGATAAACACATATGGTCATAGAGAGGTTTAACCTCGGGTTGCCCGCTTCTATGTAAAATGAAGATTATATAATTTTAATTCCACTAATCTAGCAAGATATGATATTTTACTAAACTAAATGTTAAAAATTTAATGATTCCATACCATGAAAATAGTTGAATACATTAATTCTAATGTATAATGTGTTTTGATTTTTAAAATGAAAGAGCATAAATTTAGTATATAGATTATTTTAACAAAAACTCAATATTTGTGGTGGGTTAACCCAATGATTTTGGAAAATTTTCAAAATTTAAAATCTATTTTAATGTATACCATATAACTAACATAAGATGATGGTCAAAGAGGTTTAACCTTTGCCTCCGCTTCTATAAAATGAAGATTATATAATTTTAATTCCACTAATCTAGCAAGATATGATATTTTACTAAACTAATGTTAAAATTAATGATTCCTATACCATGAAAATAGTTTGTAATACATTAATTCAAATGTACAATGTGTTTTGATTTTTAAAATGAAAGAGCATAAAACTTAGAGATATAGAGCATTTAATTAAAACTGATATTTTAAGTGGGTTAACCCACGGATTTTGGAAAATTTTCAAAATTTAAAATCTATTTTAATGTATAGCTTCATAGATAACTAACATAAGATGATGGTCAAAGAGGTTTAGAACTTTTGCTTCCGCTTCTAAAATGAAGATTTTATAATTTTAATTCCACTAATGTAAAGATATGAAATTTTACTAAACTAAATGTTAAAAATTAATGATTCCTATACCACGAAAATAGAATACATTAATTCAAATGTATAATGTGTTTGATTTTTAAAATGAAAGAGCATAAAATAGATATGATTATTTCAAAACTCAATATTTTGTATGGTTAACCTAATGGAAAATTTTCAAAATATAAAATCTATTTTAATGTATAGCTTCATAGATAACTAACATAAGATGATGGTCATAGAGGTTTAGAACCTTGGTTGCCTGCTTCTATAAAATGAAGATTATATAATTTAATTCCACAAATCTAAAGTATATGATATTTTACTAAACTAAATGTTAAAAATTAATGATTCCTATACCATGAAAATAGTTTAGATACATTAATTCAAATGTATAATGTGTTTTGATTTTTAAAATGAAAGAGCATAAAATTTAAGATATGATTTACCAAAAACTCAATATTTTAAGTGGGTTAACCCACGGATTTTGGAAAATTTCAAAATTTAAAATCTATTTTAATGTATACTTATAACTAACATAAGATGGTCAAAGAGGTTAGAACCTTGGTTGCCTCCGCTTCATAGAAAATGAAGATTATATATTTTTAATTCCACTAATCTAAAGATATGATATTTTACTAAACTAAATGTTAAAATTGAATGATTCCTATACCATATGAAATAGTTTAGAATACATTAATTTAATGTATAATGTGTTTTGAATTTTAAAATGAAAGAGCATAAACTTAGTAGATTATTTATCAAAAACTCAATATTTTTAAGGGTTAACCCAATGATTTTGAAAATTTTCAAAATTTAAAATCTATTTTTAATGTATACTATAGATAACTAACATAAGATGATGGTCAAAGAGGTTAGAACTCTTGGTTGCCGCTTCTATGTAAAATGAAGATTTTATATTTTAATTCCACTAATCTAGCAAAGATATGATATTTACTACTAATGTTAAAATTGAATGATTCTATACATGAAAATAGCTGTAACACATTAATTAAATGTACAATGTGTTTTGATTTTTAAAATAAAAGAGCATAAAACTTAAGATATGAGCATTTATCAAAAACTCGATATTTTAAGGGTTAACTTAATGATTTGGAAAATTTTCAAAAATTTAAAATCTATTTTAATGTAAAGTTTCAGATAACTAACATAAGATGATGGTCAAGTTTAGAACCTTGTTGCTCTTTTATGTAAAATGAAGATTTTATAATTTTAATTCCACTAATGTAAAAGATATGAAATTTTACTAAACTAAATGTTCAAAATTAATGATTCCTATACCATGAAAATAGTTTAATACATTAATTCAAATGTATAATGTGTTTTGATTTTTAAAATGAAAGAGCATAAATTTAAGATATGAGATTTTAATTAAAACTCAATATTTGTATAAGTTAACCCACTGATTTTGGAAAATTTTCAAAGTTTAAAATCTTTAATGTATACTTCATAGATAACTAACATAAGATGATGGTCAAAGAGGTTGAACCTTGCCTGCTTTCAATAAAATGAAGATTATATAATTTTAATTCCACAAATCTAGCAAGATATGATATTTTACTAAACTAAATGTTAAAAATTAGAATGATTCCTATATGAAAATAGTTTAGGATACATTAATTAAATGTATAATGTGTTTTGATTTTTAAAATGAAAGAGCATAAAATTTAAGATAGATTATTTACCAAAACTCAATATTTTAAGGGAATGATTTTGGAAAATTTCAAAATTTAAAATCTATTTTAATGTATACCATAGATAACTAACATAAGATGATGGTCAAAGAGGTTTGAACCTTGGTTGCCTGTTTATAGAAAATGAAGATTATATATTTTAATTCCACTAATCTAAAAGATATGATATTTTACTAAACTAAATGTTAAAAATTAGAATGATTCCTATACCATGAAAATAGTTTAGAATACATTAATTTAATGTATAATGTGTTTTGAATTTTAAAATGAAAGAGCATAAACTTTAAGATAAGATTATTTACCTAAAACTCAATATTTGTATGGTTAACCTAATGATTTTAAAATTTTCAAAATTTAAAATCTATTTTAATGTATAGTTTCATAGATAACTAACATAAGATGATGGTCAAAGAGGTTTAGAACCTTGGTTGCCTCCGCTTTATAGAAAATGAAGATTTTATAATTTTAATTCCACTAATGTAGCAGATATGAAATTTTACTAAACTAAATGTTAAAATTAAATGATTCCAAACCATGAAAAATAGTTTAATACATTAATTCAACTGTATAATGTGTTTTGATTTTTATTAATGAGCATAAACTTAAGATATGATTATTTACCAAAACTAAATATTTTAATGGTTCTACCTGATTTGGAAAATTTCAAAATTTAAAATCTATTTTAATGTATAGTTTCATAGATAATATAAGATGATGGTCAAAGAGGTTTAGAACCTGGTTGCCTGCTTTATAAAATGAAGATTTTATAATTTTAATTCCACTAATGTGCAGTATATGAAATTTTACTAAACTAAATGTTAAAATTAAAATGATTCCTAAACCATGAAAATAGTTTAGTAATACATTCAAATGTATAATGTTTTGATTTTTAAAATGAAAGAGCATAAATTTAGTATATAGATTATTTACCTAAAACTCAATATTTGTAAGTTGTTCCACGATTTTGGAAAATTTTCAAAATTTAAAATCTTTTTAATGGTACTTCATGATAACTAACATAAGATGATGGTCAAAGAGGTTTAACCTTGGTTGCCTCCGCTTCTATAGAAAATGAAGATTATATAATTTAATTCCACAAATCTAGCAAAGATATGATATTTTACTAAACTAAATGTTAAAATTAATGATTCCTATACCATGAAAAATAGATACATTAATTCAAATGTATAATGTGTTTTGATTTTTAAAATGAAAGAGCATAAAATTTAGTATATGTGACATTTAACAAAACTCAATATTTGTAAGTTACTCCACTGATTTTGGAAAATTTTCAAAATTTAAAATCTATTTTTAATGTATATCATAGATAACTAACATAAGATGATGGTCAAAGAGGTTTAACCTTGGTTGCCTCCGCTTCTATGTAAAATGAAGATTTTATAATTTTAATTCCACTAATGTAGCAGATATGAAATTTTACTAAACTAAATGTTAAAAATAAAAATGATTCCTAAACCATGAAAATAGTTTAGAATACATTAATTCAAATGTATAATGTGTTTTGATTTTTAAAAATGAAAGAGCATAAAATTTAGATATAGATTATTTATCAAAACTCAATATTTGGGTTAACCCACGGATTTTGGAAAATTTTCAAAATTTAAAATCTATTTTTAATGTATAGCCATAGATAACTAACATAAGATGATGGTCAAAGAGGTTTAACCTGGTTGCCTCTTCTAAAATGAAGATTTTATCATTTTAATTTCACTAATGTAGCAGTGATATGAAATTTTACTAAACTAAATGTTAAAATTAAAATGATTCCAAACCATGAAAATAGTTTAGAATACATTAATCCAACTGTATAATGTGTTTGATTTTTAAAATTAATGAGCATAAACTTTAAAGTATATGTATTATTTAACAAAACT
>JAEACV010000968.1:0-17132 GCA_016432835.1 Brassica nigra
TTCCAACAAGGATATATGGAACGCCAGTCATGTACTAACGGTGCGACCAGCACTAATGCACCGATCCCATCGAACCAGTTAAGCGTGGTTGGGCGAGTATATTAGGATGGGTGACCTCCCGAAGTCCTCGTGCACCCCTTTATTTTTCTTTTCAATCAAACGAGTTCAATAATGGAAACTCATAACTTTGAACCAGAACTACCACGCCCATAGCACCATTTCGAAAGCCCCAGAAACCATCCAGGTCGCAGGGATAGGTCGGCTGATTTTCGTCCAATTGCCGTCTTGACTCAAACGGGCACCCGGTTTCATGTCTAAAAATATGATACGTTTTCGCAGGTTTTTAACTTTGCTGTGTTCTACGCCATCCACGAAATCACTTCTCGTAGAGTGTACCAACCAATCATGGGTCCCACGCCTACACCGAAATTCGAACAAAAAGGATATATGGAATCGCTGTCATGTGCTCAACGGTATGACTACAGTACCAATGCACCTGATCCACCAGAACTCCGCAGCGTTGCGTTTGGGCTAGAGTAGAATAGGATGGCAGACCTCCGGAAGTCCTCGTTGCACCCTTTTATTTTTCTTTCAATCAAACAGTTCCAATAATGGCACATAACTTTGCAGGAACTACGACGCCCATAGCACCATTTCGAAAGCCCCAAACCATCTAGGTCGGGTGATAGGTCGGGCGCCATTTTCGGTCCACCAGCCGTCTTGACCTCAAACGGGCACCAAGTTCATGGCCCAAAAATATGCATCACGGTCTTTTCGCTTTGTTTTTAACTTTACGTTCTACGCCATCCACGAATCACTTTCGCTATAGAAAATACCAACCAATCAGCGGGTCCCACGCCAGCCACTGAAATTTCCAACAAAGGATATATGGAATCGAATGCGTACTAACGTGCATCATCCAGCACTAATGCACCGATCCCATCAACCCGCAGCTAAGCGCGTTTGCCAGAGAGATTAGGATGGTGACTTCCGAAGTCCTCCTCGTCCCCTTTTATTTTTCTTTCAATCAAACGAAATTCATAATGGAAACCCCATAACTTTTGAACTGTGGAACCACGACCATAGCACCATTTGGGAAAGCCCCAAACCATCTAGGTCGGTGATAGTTCAGCGCTTTCGGTCCAAATTGCCGACCAAACGGCACCTAAAGTTCATGTCCAAAAATATATACGGTCTTTCGCTTGGTTTTTAACTTTGTCAGTTCTACGCCATCCACGTGTCACTTTCCGCGAGAAAATACCAACCAATCATGTGGGTCCCACGAGCCACTAAATTTCCATCAAAGGATATATGGAATGCGAGTCATGTCTAACGGGTGCGATCATACCAGCACTAATGCACTGATCCACTGAACTCGCAGTAGCTTTGCGTGTTTAGAGAGAATAGATGTGACCTCCCGAAGTCCCTGTTGCACCCTTTATTTTTCTTTCAATCAAACGTCTAATAATGGAAACCCCATAACTTTGAACCTGTGGAACTACGATGCCCATAGCACTATTTGGAAAGCCCAGAAACCATCTAGGTCGGTGATAGGTCGCGCGATTTTCACCACCCAGGCTTCGACCTCAAACGGGCACCTGTTTATGTCCCAAAAATGCGATACACGGTCTTTCGCATTGGTTTTTAACTTGCTGTGTTCTACGCCATCCACGAGCCACTTCCGCTAGAGAAAATACTAACCAATCATGGGTCCGCCACTAAATTTCCACAAAGGATATATGGAATCGCAGTCATGTACTAACGGTGCGACTATACCAGCACTAATGCACTGATCCATCAGAACTCCGCAGTTGCTGCTGGGCGAGAGGTACTAGATGGGTGACCCCCGGGAAGTCCTCTGTTGCACCCTTTTATTTTTCAATCAAACGAGTCTAATAATGAAACCCATAACTTTGAACTGTGGAACACACGCCCATAGCACCATTCGAAAGCCCCAGAAACCATCTAGGTCGGTGATA
This sequence comes from Brassica nigra, assembly GCA_016432835.1. Taxonomy (NCBI): domain Eukaryota; kingdom Viridiplantae; phylum Streptophyta; class Magnoliopsida; order Brassicales; family Brassicaceae; genus Brassica; species Brassica nigra. The sequence continues at coordinate 1,980 of JAEACV010000968.1, forward strand.
GTCGGCGCATTTTCGGTCCAAATTCAGCCGCCTTGATCTCAAACGGCACACCCGTTTGCGTCCAAAAATATGCGTATACGGTCTTTCGCTTGGTTTTTAACTTTTGCTGTGTTCTACGCCATCCACTCAGTCACTGCCAGAGAAAATACCAACCAATCATGGGTCCCACGCCAGCCACTGAAATCCAACGGGATATGGAATCGCAGTCATGTACTAATTAAAAGGATCATACCAGCACTAACACCGATCCCATCAGAACCTGCAGTTGCGCGGTTACGAGAGAGTAGATAGGATGACCGAAGTCCCGTGTTGCACCCCTTTATTTTTCTTTTCAACTGAAACGAGTCTAACAATGGAAACCCATAACTTTTGAACTGTGGACTACGACGCCATAGCACCATTTCGAAAGCCCCAGAAACCATCTAGGTCGGTGATAGAATGCCATTTTCGGGTCCAAATTCAGCCGCTTGACCTCAAACGGGCACCCGTTTGCGTCCAAAAATATATACACGGCTTTGGTTTTTAACTTTTGCTGTACCACATCCACGAATCACTTCCGTAGAGAAAATACAACAATCATGGGTCCCACAGCCACTCAAATAACAAAAGGATATATGGAATCGCGAGTCATGTACTAACGGCCATACATACCAGCACCACGCACCGATCCCATCAGAACTCCGCAGTTGTTAAGCGTTTAAATAGAGTAGTATTAGATGGGTGACTCCCGAAGTCCTCGGTTGCACCCTTTTATTTTTCTTTCAATCAAACGAGTCTAATAATGGAAACCCCATAACTTTGAACCGTAGGAACTGACGCCCATAGCACCATTTCGAAAGCCCCTAACCATCTAGGTCGGTGATAGGTCGCGATTTTCAATCCAAAGCACTGCTTGACCTCAAACGGCACCAAGTTTATGTCCAAAAATATGATACGGTCTTTCGCTTGGTTTTTAACTTTGCTGTGTTCTACGCCATCCACGAAATCACTTTCCGTTGAGAAAATACAACTAATCATGGGTCCCACCAGCCACTAATTTCCAACAAAAGATATATGGAATCGAGTCATGTATTAACGGTGCGATCATACCAGCACTAATGCACCGGATCCCATCAGAACTCCGCAGCAAGGCTATCAGAGTAGAGATTGGGATGGACTCCCGAAGTCCTCGTGTCGCACCCCTTTATTTTTCTTTTCAATCAAACGAAGTCTAATAATGGAAACCCCATAACTTTGAAACGGTAGAACCAACGGTCATAATACCATTTCGAAAGCCCCAGAAACCATCTAGGTCGGGGAGTCGCGATTTTCGGTCCAACCAGCCTGCCTTGACCAAACGGCACCCGGTTCATGTCCCAAAAATGCGATACGGCTTTCGCTTGTTTTTTTAAACTTTGCTGTGTTCTACGCCATCCACGATTCACTTTCCGTTAGAGAAAATACAACCAATCATGGGTCCACCAGCCACCAAATTCTCAACAAAGGATATATGAATCGCGAGTCATGTACTAACGGGGCATCATACCAGCACTAATGCACCGATCCCATCAGAACCCGCAGTTGCTGCGCTTAAGCGAGTATACTAGATGGGTGACTCCCGAAGTCCTCGTATTGCACCCTTTTATTTTTCAATCTGAACGAGTTCAATAATGGAAACCCATAACTTTGAACGTGTAACTACGACGCCCATAGCACCATTTCGAGCCCCAGAAACCATCTAGGTCGGTGATAGTCGGCGCTGATTTTTCACCAGCCGCCTGACCTCAAACGGCACCAAGTTTGCGCCCGAAAAATATGACACGGTCTTTTCGCTTGGTTTTTAACTGTTCACGCCATCCACGAATCAACTTTCCGCTAGAGAAAATACCAACCAATCATGTGGGTCCCACGCCACCACCAAATTTCAACAAAAGGATATATGGAATCGCGAAGTCGTACTAATCGGTGGATCATACCAGCACCATGCACCGATCCCATCAGAACTCCGCAAAGTTGTCGCTTGAGAGAATTGGATGGGTGACCTCGAAGTCCTCGCGTTGCACCCTTTTATTTTTCTTTCAACTGAAACGAGCTAATAATGAAACCCCATAACTTTGAACCTGTGGAACTACGACGCCCATAGCACCATTTCGAAAGCCCCAGAAACCATCTAGGTCGTGATAGGTCGGCGCATTTTCGGTCCAAATTCAGCCGCCTTGACCTCAAACGGCACCAAGTTTGCGTCCAAAAATATACGGTCTTTTCGCTGGTTTTTAACTTTTGCTGTGTTCTACGCCATCCACGAAGTACTTCCTGCTAGAGAAAATACCAACCAATCATGGGTCCCACGCCACCACCAAATTTCCAACAAAGGATATAACCGCGAGTCATGTACTAACGGTGCGATCATACCAGCACTACGCACCGATCCCATCAGAACCCGCAGTTGCTGCGTTTGGGCGAGTAGTACTAGGATGGGTGACCTCCGGAAGTCCTCGTGTTGCACCCCTTTATTTTTCTTTCAATCAAACGGCCTAATAATGGAAACCCCATAACTTTGAACCGAACTACGACGCCCATAGCACCATTTCGAAAGCCCAGAACCATCTAGGTCGGTGATAGGTCGGCGCGATTTTCGGGTCCAAATTCAGCCGCCTTGACCTCAAACGGCACCAAGTTTGCGTCCAAAAATATGCGATACGGTCTTTCGCTTGGTTTTTAACTTTTGCTGTGTCTACGCCATCCACGAGTCACTTCCGAGAAAATACCAACCAATCATGGTCCCACGCAGCCACCAAATTTCCAACAAAAGGATATATGGAATCGCGAATATGTACTAACGGTGCGATCATACCAGCACTAATGCACCGATCCCATCAGAACTCCGCAGTTGCCGCGCTTAGAGAGATTGATGGTGACTCCCGAAGTCTCGCTTAATCTCTTTATTTTTCTTTCAACTGAAACAGCCCATAATGGAAACCCCATAACTTTGAACCGTGTGGAACTACGACGCCCATAGCACCATTTCGGAAAGCCCAGAAACCATCTAGGTCGGTGATAGGTCGGCGCCATTTTCGTCCAAATTCAGCTGTCTGACTTCTCAAACAAAATCTTTGCGCCCAAAATATGCGACACGGTCTTTCGCTGGTTTTTAACTTTTGCTGTGTTCTACGCCATCCATCAGCCACTTCCGTTAGAGAAAATACCAACCAATCATGGGTCCCACGCCAGCCACTCAAATTTCCGAACAAAAGGATATATGGAATCGCGAGTCATGTACTAACGGGCATGATCATACCAGCACCACGCACTGATCCCATCAGAACCCGTAGCAGTGTGCTCGGCCAGAGAGATGGATGGGTACCTCCCGAAGTCCTCGTGTTGCACCTTTATTTTTCTTTCAATCAACGAAGCTCAATAATGGAAACCCCATAACTTTGAACCGTGGAACTACGACGCCCATAGCACCATTTCGAAAGCCCCAGAAACCATCTAGGTCGGTGATAGTCGGCGATTTTCGGGTCCACCAGCCGCCTTGACCTCAAACGGCACCCGGCTCATGTCCGAAAAATATGATACGGTCTTTTCGCTGGTTTTTAACTTTGCTGTTCCACGCCATCCACGGTCATCATAGAGAAAATACCAACCAATCATGGGTCCCACGCAGCCACCAAATTTCCAACAAAAGGATATATGGAACCAGTCATGTACTAACGGTGCGATCATACCAGCACTAATGCACCGATCCCATCAGAACTCCGCAGTTGCCGCGTTTGGGCGAGTAGTACTAGATGGTGACCTCCCGGTCCTCGTGTTGCACCCTTTTATTTTTCTTTCAACTGAAACGAAGTTCAATGGAAACCCCATAACTTTTGAACTGTGGAACTACGACGCCCATAGCACCATTTCGAAAGCCCCAAACCATCTAGGTCGATATGTCCGCCATTTCGGGTCCAAATTCAGCCGTTTGACCTCAAACGGGCACCAAGTCATGCCCAAAAATATGCTGATACGGTCTTTCGCTTGTTTTTAACTTTTGCTGTGTTCTACGCCATCCACGCAGTCACTTTCCTAGAGAAAATACCAACCAATCATGGGTCCCACGCAGCCACTAAATTTCCAACAAAAGGATATATGAATCGAACATGTACTAACGGTGCCATCATACCAGCACTAATGCACCGGATCCCATCAGAACTCCGCAGAAGTTGCTGCGTTTACGAGTAGACTAGGATGGGTGACTCCGAAGTCCTCGTCATTTCTTTTATTTTTCTTTCAATCAAACCAGTCTAATAATGGAAACCCCATAACTTTGAACTGTGGAACTACGACCCATAGCACCATTTCGAAAGCCCCAAACCATCTAGGTCGGTGATAGTCGGCGCGATTTTCGGTCCACCAGCCGCCTGACCTCAAACGGGCACCAAGTTTGCGTCCAAAAATATGCGATACGGCCCTTTTTCATTGGTTTTTAACTTTTGCTGTGTTACGCCATCCACGAGCCACTTTCCGCTAGAGAAAATACCAACCAATCATGGGTCCCACGCACACCACCATTTCAACAAAAGGATATATAATCGCAGTCATGTACTAACGGTGCGATCATACCAGCACTAATGCACCGATCCCATCAGAACCGCAGTTGCTGGGCTTGGGCTAGTAGTATTAGACGGGTGACCTCCGAAGTCTCGTGTTGCACCTTTTATTTTTCAATCAAACGAAGCCCAATAATGGAAACCCATAACTTTGAACTGTGGAACTACGACGCCCATAGCACCATTTCGAAAGCCCAGAAACCATCTAGGTCGCTGATAGGTCGCGATTTTTCGGTCCAAATTCAGCCGCCTCTGACTCAAACGGGCACCAAGTTTGCGTCCAAAAATATGCGACACGGTCTTTCGCTGTTTTTAACTTTTCTGTGTTCTACGCCATCCACGAAGTCACTCTTCCGTAGAAAATACCAACCAATCATGTGGTCCCATCAGCCACCAAATTTCCAACAAAGGATATATATGAATCGAGTCATGTACTAACGGCGCTATCATACCAGCACTAATGCACCGATCCCATCAGAACTCCGCATAAGCGTCAGCAGAGAAATTAGATGGGTGACCTCCGAAGTCCTCGCGTTGCACCCTTTTTATTTTTCTTTCAACTGGAACGAGTCTAATAATGGAAACCCCATAACTTTGAACCTGTGGAACTGACGCCCATACCATTTCGAAAGCCCAGAAACCATCTAGTCGGTGATAAGTCACATTTTCGGGTCCAAATTCAGCCGCTGACCTCAAACGGCACCAAGTTGGCGTCCAAAAATATGCGATACGGTCTTTTCGCTGGTTTTTAACTTTGCTGTGTTCTACGCCATCCACGCAGTCACTTTCCGCTAGAGAAAATACCAACCAATCATGTGGGTCCCACGCCCAGCCACCAACAAAAAGGATATATGGAATCGCGAGTCATGTACTAACGGTGCGCGACCATACGCACTAATGCACCGATCCCATCAGAACTCCGCGAAGTCGTTTGGAGAGTAAGATTAGGATGGTGACCTCCGAAGTCCTCGCGCACCCTTTTATTTTTCTTTCAATCAAACGAGTCAACAGGAAACCTAACTTTGAACGTAGAACTACGACGCCCATAGCACTTCGGAAAGCCCAGAAACCATCTAGGTCGGTGATAGGTCGATTTCTGGTCCAATCCACCCGCCCGCCTCGCATCTCAAACGGCACCCGAAGTTTGGCGCCCGCATGCTGAGCACGCCTTTCACGGCGACCCTGCTGTGTTCTACGTCATCCATATTTAGCCACTTCCGTTATAAAAATACCAACCAATCATGGGTCCCACGCCACCACTAAATTTGAACAAAGGATATGAATCGAAATGTACTAACGGTGCGACCAGTCAGCCCACTTCACCGATCCCATCAGAACTCCGCAGTTGCCGCCGTACGAGAGATTGTGATGGGTGACCTCCCGAAGTCCCCGTGTTGCACCCTTTATTTTTCTTTCAATCTGAAACGAAATTGTTAAAGGAACCCATAACTTTGAACTGTAGAACCACGACGCCTATAGCACCATTTCGAAGCCCCAGAAACCATCTATAGGTCAGATAGATCGGCGCGATTTTCGTCCAATTCAGCCGTCTTGACTTCAACGGCACCCGGTTTTATACCAAAAATAACATGCCATACTGTCTTTCATTATTTTTAACTTTACGGTTCTACGCCATCCACGAAATACTTTCCGCTGTATAAAATACTAACCAATCAGGGTCCCACGCTTCAGCCACCAAATTTCCGAACAAAAGGATATATGAATCGCGAGTCATAATAATCGGTGCGACTATACCAGCACTAATGCAATCGGATCCCATCAGAACCCTAGCATGCGTTTGCCAGAGTACTGTGGATGGTGACTCCTGCTCCTCGCGGTTGCACCCCTTATTTTTCAATCTGAAGTTCAGTCTAATAAAGGAAACTTATAACTTTTAACCGCGGTGGACCATTTACGCCCATAGCATACTCGAAAGCCCAGAACCATCCAGTCGCAGATGGTCGGCGCGATTTTCTGGTCCAAATTCAGCCGCCTGACCTCAAACGGCACCAAGTTTGCGTCCGGAAAAATATGCCATACGGCCTTTCGCTATTTTTAAACTTTTCACGCTGTTTACGCCATCCACGAAGTCACTTTCCGCGAGAAAATACCAACCAATCATGTGGTCCCACCAGCCACTCAAATTTTGAACAAAAGATATATGAATCGAAATATACTAACGGTGCGATCAGCACTAATGCACCGATCCCATCAGAAATTGTTAAGCGCGTCAAGCAGAAGAGATTGCACGGGACTCCCGAAGTCCTCGCGGTTGCACCCTTATTTTTCTTTCATCTGAACGAAGTTCATTAGCGAAACCCATAACTTTTGAACTGTGAATTACGACGCCCATAGCACCATTTCGGAAAGCCCCAGAAACCATCTAGGTCGGTGATAAATGGCCATTTTCGGTCCAACGCCGCCTTGACCTCAAACGGCACCAAGTTTGCGTCCAAAAATATGCTATGTCTTTCGCTGTTTTAAATTTTGCTGTGTTCTATTACCAGTCACTTCAATAGAGAAAATAACCAATCATGGGTCCCACGCCAGCCACCAAATTTCCACAAAGATATATGAATCGCCAGTCATGTACTAACGGAAAGGACCATACCACAGCACCACGCACCGATCCCACTGAACCCGCTGCTGCGGTTTAAGTAGAGAGTAGTACTTAGATGGGCGGACCTCCCGAAGCCCTGTTGCACTTCTTTATTTTTCTTTCAATCAAACGAACAATAAAGGAAACCCCGCATAATTTTCAATCGCGGTAACCATGATTCATAAGACCATTTCGAAAAGCCCCGTAACCATCTAGGTCGGTGATAGCTCATGATTTTCGGTCCAATTCAGCCGTTCGACTTCCTCAAACGGCACCGGGTTTGCGTCCAAAAAAATATGCGAGTACGGTCTTTTCGCTTGGTTTTTAACTTTTTGCTGCGGTTCTCACATCCACTAGCCATTCGCTAGAAAATACCAACCAATCATGTCCCACGCCAGCCACTCCAAATTTCCGCAATGTGATATATGAACGCGAATACCAACCGTGCGATCATACCAGACCAATGCACCGGATCATCAGAACTCCGCAGCCAAGGGCTGGGCGAGAGTAGTAATTAGATGGGTGACCTGAAGTCCCCGTGTTGCACTCTTTTATTTTTCTTTCAATCGGAACGAATTAATAAAGAAACTCCCATAACTTTTGAATCAGAACCACGACGCCCAGCACCATATTCGAAAGCCCCAGAAACCATCTAGGCTCGCGATGTCTACAACATTTTCGTCCAAATTCAGCCGCCTTGATTCTCAAACGGGCACCGTCATGCCCAAAAATATGCGAGCATGTACCTTCGCTTGGTTTTTAACTTCATTGTTCTACGTCATCCACGAATACCGCTAGAAAATACCACCAATCATGGGTCCTGACGCCCAGCCACTAAATTTCAAACAAAAGGATAGCATATATGGAACGCTTATCATGTACTAACAGGCGACCATAACAGCACTAATGCACTGATCCCATCGTAATCTGCAGAAAGTTGCCGCGGTTTCGGCGAGAGTAAGACAGACGCGACTTCCTGCTCCCTCGTCAGACCCCTTTTATTTTTCTTCAACTGAAATTAGCCCAATGGAACTCATAATCTCAGAACCGTAACCATGACGCCCATAGCACCATTTCGGAAAGCCCAGAACCATCTAGGTCGCAGGATAACGGCGCCATTTTCGGGTCCAAATTCAGCCGGCTTGATCTCAAACGGCACTGCTCATACCAAAAATACGCTGACACGCCTTTTCACGGCTTTTAACCACGTTGTTTCACGCCATCCACGAACCACTTCGGTTAGAGAAAATACCAACTAATCATGTGGTCCCATGCCCAGCCGTTCAAATTTGAACAAAAGATATATGAATCGCTTAGCCATTAACGGTGCGATCATCAGCACCACGCACCGGATCCATCAGAACTCAGCTGTTGGTGTTTCGCAGAAGAAGATTAGAGCGGTGACTCGAAGTCCTCGCGGTTGCAGCCCTTGTTTTCAATCAAATTCAGTCTAATAATGGAACTCCCATAACTTTGAACCGCGCGAATCATTTACGCCTATATAAGACCATTTCGGAAAGCCCCAGAAACCATCTAGGTCGGTGATAGGTCGGCGATTTTCGTCCAAATTCACGCCTTGACTCCTCAACGGCACCCGTTTGCGTCCAAAAATATGCGCGACACGGTCTTTCGCTGGTTTTTAACTTTTGCTGTGTTCACGCCATCCACGAAAGGCTTTCCACAGAGAAAATACCAACCAATCCGCGGGTCCACGCCCAGCCATCACCTGAAATTTCATCAAAAGGCGATATATAATCATGAATATGTACTAACGCTGATCATACGGCACTAATGCACCGATCCCATCGAACCCGCGAAGCAGCGTCATGAGAGAGTATCAGATGGGTGACCTCCGAAGTCCTCGTTGCACCCTTTTATTTTCTTCAATCAAACGAAGGCCTAATACCGAACCTCATAACCTTGAACTGTGGAACTACGACGCCCATAGCACCATTTTGAAAGCCCAGAACCATCTGCGCTTGATAGTTTACGATTGGTCCACCACTGCCTTGACCAAACGGCACTGCTTGTGTCCGAAAAATATGCGCGACAAGGCCTTTCGCTATTTTTAATCTCTTTACGCATCACGCCATCCACGTAGCCACTTCACAGAGAAAAATACCAACTAATCAAGGGTCCCACGCCCAGCCACTGAAATTTCCGGAACAAAAGGATATATGGATCGCGAATATGTACTAATTGGTGCGATTACACCAGCATTAATGCACCGGATCCCATCAGAACCTCGCAGAAAGTTAAGCGTGTTTGGCGATAGTACTAGGATGGGTGACTCCCGTGTTTCCCACAGACCTTTTATTTTTCTAATCAAACGGTCTAATGTTCCCATACTGAACCGGTGGAACTACTACGCCCATAGCACCATTTCGAAAGCCCCATAAAACCATCTATAGGTCGGTGATAGGTCGGCGCGATTTTCGGTCATCCACCCAGCCGCCTTTGACTTCTCAACGGGCACCCGCCAAGTCGGCGCCCGAAAAATATGGCACGGTCTTTCGGGCTGGTTTTTAACTACGGTTCTACACGCTACATCCACGGCAGTCACTTCATTGCAAAATACTCAACCAATCATGGGTCCCACGCCCAGCCACCGGGGTTTCCAATGCGCGATATTGAATCGCGAGTCATGTACTAACGGGTGCGGACTATACTGCATCATCGCCGCACCGATCCCATCAGACCTGCAGTCAAGCGCCATGAGTAGTATTGCACGCTTTAATTTCTGTTCTCGTGTTGTAAATTCTTTATTTTTCAATCAAACGAAGCCCACAGCGAACCCCATAACTTTAACCGCGTAACTATTTACGCCTATAGCACCATTTCGAAAGCCCAGAAACACTAGGCCGGTGATAGGTCGGCGCCGATTTTCGGTCCAACTAGCCGTTTTGACTCAAACGGCACCTGGTTTGCGGGCCCAAAAATATGCGAGCATGGCCATTGGTTTTTAACTTTTATTGTTCTACGTCAATCACGAACATTTTCCGCGAGAAAATACCAACACCATGTGGGTCCTACCAGCCACTAAATTTCAAATGCGATATATGAATCGCGAAAGGCGTACTAACGGGTATGGTCATACCACCAATGCACCGATCCCATCGTAACCCGCAGCTAAGCCGCCGCCGCGAGAGAGATTAGATGGGTGACCTCCGAAGTCCTCGTGTTGCACCCCTTTATTTTTCAATCAAACGGCCCAATAATGAAAATCATAACTTTGAACGTGAACGATGACGCCCATATACCATTTCGAAAGCCCCAGAAACCATCTAGGTCGGTGAGGTCGGGCGCGCCAGAGCCAAGGTCCAAATTCAGCCGGTTGACTCCTCAAACGCGTCCGTTTGCGTCTAAAAATATGCGACACGGTCTTTCGCTTGTTTTAATCTGTGTTCAGGCCATCTACGAATACTGCTGAGAAAATACTACAACCAATCATGTAATCACCAGCCACCAAATTTCAACAAAATATATATGGAATGGCGAAATATTTACTAACGGAAAGCATCATATCAGCACTAACACGCACCGATCCATCGAACCCAAAGCTATGCAGCCGCTTAGAGTATCAGATGGCAGACTTCCCGAAGTCCTCGTGGCCGCACTCTTTTATTTTTCTTTTCAATCAAACCAGTCTACAATGGAAACCCCATAACTTGAACCGCGGTGGAACCACGACGCCTACAAGACTATTTCTGAAAGCCCTGAAACCATCTAGGCTCAAGATGTCGCTTATTTTCGGTCCACCCACGCCTGGTTCCCGCCGGAACGGGTTTGTTCAAAAAGGCGTTATGCACGGCTCGCTGGTTTTAACCTTTTGCTGTACTACGCCATCCACAATACTTCGCTAGAGAAAATACCAACTAACTGCGCGTCCACGCCTACCACTGAATTAACAAAGGATATATGGAATCGCTATCATGTACTAACGGAAGCGATCATATCACATCACGCACCGATCCCATCAGAACTCCGGCAGCCATGCGGTTTGGGCGAGTAGTATCAGACAGTGACTCCTGAAGTCCTCGTCAGACTCCCTTTATTTTTCTTTTCAATCAACAGTCTTAATAATGAAACCATAACTTTAGAACCGTAGAACTACGCACGCCTATAGCACTATTTGAAAGCCCAGAAACGCCCAGTCGGTGATAGGTCGGCGCGATTTTCAACCACCAGAAATGCATTGACTTCAACGGCACCGGGTTTGCGTCTAAAAATATGCGATATTGCCTTTTCGCTGGTTTTTAATCCTTTGCTGTGTTCTACGCCATCCACGAAATACTGCTAGAGAAAATACCAACCAATCATGGGTCCGGTATCAGCCCACCAAATTTCAACAAAAGGATATATATAACTCCAGGTCATACCAATCTGCATGAATGGCGCTCAGCACTTAATGCACCGATCCACTGTACTCCCAGCTAAGGGCCAAGGAGAGTATCAGGATGCGACTTTAAGTCCCCGTGTCGACCTTTATTTTTCTTCAATCCGAACCATTTAATAATGGAAACTTCATAACTTTTGAACTGCAGGAATCCACGCCCATATAGCACTACTGAAAAGCCCAGAAACCATCTATAGGTCGTGATAGGTCGGCGCGATTTTCTGGTCCAAATTCATTGCCTGACCAAACGGGCACCGGGTTTATGTCCAAAAATAGGCGACACGTTCGCTTTTATTTTTAACTTTTGCTGTGTTCTACGTCATCCACGAAGCCACTTTCCATAGAGAAAATATCAACCAACTGCTGTGTCCCACGCCCAGCCACTCACCTCCGAATAAAAGGATATATGAATCGCGACGCGTACTAACGGGTGCGATCATACCAGCACCACGCACCGGATCCCATCAGAACCCGCAGTTAAGCGCTTAAGAGAGAGAGAGATTGTGATGGGTGACTTCCCGAAGTCCTCGCGGTTGCACCCCTTTTATTTTTCAATCAAACGAAGTTCAATAATGGAAACCCCATAACTTGAAATCAGGAACTACGACGCCCATAGCACCATTTCGGAAAGTTCAGAAACCGCCATCTAGGTCGGTGATAGGTCGTTTATTTTCGGTCCACCAGCCGGCTTGACCAAACGGCACCAAGTTTGCGTCCAAAAATATGCGACACGTCTTTTCGCTGTTTTTAACTTTATCGTGGTTCTACGCCACATCCACGGCCGCCTGCTAGAGAAAAATAATAACCAATCATGTGGGTCTCACGCCAGCCACATCAAATTTCACAAAGGATATGGAATCATGAAATACATACTAATCGGTGCTATCATACCAGCACGACACGCACCGATCCCACTGAACCCCAGTTGCTGCTTGGGCGAGTAGTGACTAGATGGGTGACTCCCGGAAGTCCGTGTTGCACCCCTTTATTTTTCAATCAACGGCGCCCACAAAGGAAACCCATAACTTTACCGTGGAACTAATACGCCTATAGCACCATTTCGAAAGCCCTGCAACATCTAGGTCGGTGATAGGTCGGCGCGATTTTCGGTCCAATTCAGCCGCCTTGATCAAACGGCACCAAGTTTGCGTTCAAAAATATGCGTGATACGGTCTTTTCATTGTTTTTAACTTTATTTGTTCTACGCCATCCATTTATCACTTCACAGAGAAAATAACCAATCACATGGGTCCTATCAGCCACTCAAATTTCCGGTAAAAGGATATATGAATCGCGAGTCATGCTCAACGTAGGCGATCATACCAGCACCACCGGATCCCATCGTATCCCGCGCTGTTTGCTTGGGCGAGAGAGTAGTATAGGATGGGTGACTCCTGGAAGTCTCCTTGCACCCCTTTTATTTTTCATCCAAACAGCCCAATGGAACCATAATCTTTGAACCGTAGAACTACGACGCCCATAGCACCATTTTGAAAGCCCAGAAACCATCTAGGTCGTGATATCGGCGCCGATTTTCGGTCCAAATTGAATGGCTTGATCTCAACGGCACCCGAAGTCGGCGGCCCAAAAATATGAGCACGGTCTTTCGGCCATGGTTTTTAACTTTTTCGTTCACGCCATCCACGTCACTTCCCGCGAGAAATACCAACCAATCATATGTGGGTCCCATGCCCACACCAAATTTCCAACAAAAGGATATATGGACCGCGAACATGTACTAACGTCACATCATACGCCAGCACTAATGCACCGGATCCCATCAATCAGCTAAGCGCGTTTTGGGCGAGAGTAAGATTGATGGGTGACTCCCGAAGTCCTCGTTGCACCCCTTATTTTTCTTTTCATCCAACGAAGTCTAATAATGGAAACTCTATAACCCGAACGCGGTGGACCACACTTCATAGCACCATTTCGAAAGCCCAGAACCATCTAGGTCGGTGAGGTCATGAGCTGGTCCAAATTCACGTTTCGACCTCAAACGGGCAATCAAGTTTATGCCCAAAAATATATGATACGCCTTTCGCTGTTTTTAACTTTTGCTGTGTTCTACGCCATCCACGGAAATACTTCATAGAGAAAATACCAACCAATCATGGGTCCCACGCCCAACGGCACTTAAATTTGAACAAAGGATATATGAACGCGAGTCATGTACTAACGGTGCGATTTACTCAGCACTAATGCACCGATCCCACCGACCCGCGCTAAGCGGTTTAAGCAGAGTAGTATTTGATGGGTGACCTCCCCGAAGTCCTCGTGTTGCACTTCTTTTATTATTTTTCTTTCATCCAAACGAAGTTCAATGAAACCCCATAACTTTGAACTATAGAACTACGACACGCCTATAGCACTATTTCGAAAGCCCAGAAACCATCGTAGGTCGGTGATAGGTCGGCGATTTTCGGTCCAACCAGCCGGTTTCGATTCCCAAACGCGGCACCAAGTTTGCGCCCTAAAAATACGCGATACGGCCCGCTTGAGCATCTTTTGCTGTCTACGTCATCCACTATCACTTCTTCCGCGAGAAAATACCAACCAATCATGTGTCCCACGCCCAGCCACTCAACAACGCGCGATATATATGGAATCGCGAGTCATGTACTCTTCACAGCGATCATACCAGCACTAATGCACCGATCCCATCAGAACTCCGCAGAAAGGTTGCTTGTTGCATGAGAGTAGACTAGGATGGGTGACTTCCAGTCCCCGTCAGCACTTTTATTTTTCTTTCAACTGAAATTCAGTCTAATAATGGAAACCCCATAACGCCGAACCGTGAACTACGACGCCCATAGCACCATTTCAAAGCCCGAAACCATCTATAGGTCGGTGATAAATGGCGCCATTTTCGGTCTGAATTCAGCCATTGACCCCAAACGGCACCAAGTTTGGCGGCCCGAAAAATATGATACGGTCTTTTCACATTTTTAACTTTTATGTTCATGTCATCCATGAGTCACTTTCGTTAGAGAAAAATACTAACCAATCATGGGTCCCACGCCCAGCCACTGAATTTGAACAAAGGATATATGGAATCGCGAGTCGCGCGTATCAACGGTGCGATCACCAGCACTAATGCACCGGATCCCATCAGAACCTGCAGTTACGTGTCAAGAGAGACTAGATGGGCAGGACTTCTGGAAGTCTCGTGTTGCACCCCTTTATTTTCTTTCAATCTGAAACGAGTCTAATAATGGAAACCCCATAACTTTTGAACCGCGGTGGAATCACGACGCCCATAGCAATTATCATGCCCCAGAACCATCTAGTCGGTGATAGTCGGCCATTTTTCGGGTCCAAATTCAGCCGCTTTGATCTCAACGGCACCAAGTTTGCACCAAAAATATGCGAGCACGGCCTTTTCGCTTGTTTTTAACTTTGCTGTGTTCTACGCTGTCCACCAGTCACCTTCCAAGTAGAGAAAATACCAACCAATCATGTCCCACGCCAGCCACCAAATTTCCGAACAAAAGGATATATGAATCGCGAGTCGCGTACTAACGGGTGCGATCATACCCAGCACCACGAATCGATCCCATCAGAACCCGCAGTTGCCGCCGCAG
>JAEACV010000888.1:0-23947 GCA_016432835.1 Brassica nigra
CATACATCATATTTAAGTATTTTATGCAACTATGTGAAAATAATTTAGTCATATTTTGAATTTCACCAAAATATGCAAAGTAACAAACCCTCTAATAAAATATTTTACTAAAGAAATGCCCTATAAATTGAACTTTTACTTTGGGTATATTTAACTACCAACCATCCCATATTTATATTAATGTATTCAAACATTCTTTCATCATTCATCATATCGTCTAAATTTTTAACACTAATTTAGTTAATTTCATATACTTTGGGATAAGGATTAATCAAGGAAATCTCTATTATTCAGAAATACAGACCAAAAGGTTCCAAACTTCTTTGATACATCATAAGATGTTGGAAAATAATACATTAAAATAATTTAGTCATATTTTTCAATCAAAATATTTAAGCAGTAAATACCTATAAATCGAAACCATGTAATTTTAGTGTTAATAATTTCTAACCATCTCATATTTATTAATGTATGCTAAACATTCTTTATCACCATGGCCATCGCTCTAATTTCTTAACAATTAATTTATTTAAATTTCAAATACTTTCTTAAATTAATGAATTAATTAATATGAAATCTCTATTATCAAGTAGAAATAGACAACAAAGGTTCCAAACCTCTTAACATCATAATATTTAAGCTGAGGATGCAACTACTAATAAAAATAATTTAGTCATATTTTTGAATTTCACTCAAAATATGTAGGTTAACCCCTACTAAAATATTCAGCTTTTTAAGAATGCTCTATAAATTGAACCAAGTCTTTGAGCATTAATCATTTATAACCATCAATATTTATATTAATGTATGCATATTCTGTTCATTGTCTATGGCCATCGCTCTAATTTTAACAATTAATTTATATTTAAATTTCATATACTTTAAATTAATGGATTAATCAATATGAAATCTCTATTATCTAGAGAAATAGAGACCAAAGGTTCCAAACCCTTTAACATCATAATATTTAAGTGGAGGAATAACCACGCATTAAAATAATTTAGTCATATTTTTGAATTTCACCAAAATATGTAAGTTAACCCCTACTAAAATATTCAGGGCTATAAATGCTCTATAAATTAAAACCATGTACCTTTAGTGTTAATTAATCATTTCTAACCATCTCATATTTATATTAATGTATGCTAAACATTCTTTCATTGTCCACATCTTCTAAGTTTTTACAATTATTAGTAAATATAATTAATATGAAATTTTCTATTATCTAGAAATAGACCAAAGGTTCCAAACCTCTTTAACATCATTAAGTGAGAATAAATGCATTAAAATAATTTAGTCATATTTTTGAATTTCACTAAAATATGTAGTTAAATTTCAAAAATTAAGTTTTTGAGTAAATGCTCTATAAATTGAACCATGTACTTTTTAGTGTTAATTAATCATTTCTAACCATCTCATATTTATATTAATGTATGCTAAACATTCTTTCATTGTCCATGGCCATCTTTTTTAACAATTAATTTAGTTAAATTTCATATACTTTAAATTAATGAATTAATCAATATGAAATCTCTATTATCTAGAGAAATAGAGACCACAAAGGTTCCAAACTCTTTAACATCATAATATTTAAGGAGATGCAACTACGCATTAAAATAATTTAGTCATATTTTGAATTTCACTCAAAATATGTAGGTTAACCCCTAATAAAATATTTATTTTCAAGAAATGCTCTATAAATTGAACCATTTACTCTTAAAGGTTATTTAATCATTTCTAACCATCCATATTTATATTAATGTATTCTAAACATTCTTTCATTGTCCATGGCTATCGCTCTAAGTTTTTAACAATTAGTTTAGGTAAATTTCATATACTTCTTAAATTAATGAATTAATCAATATGAAATTTCTATTATCTAGAGAAATAGAGACAACAAAGGTTCCAAACCTCTTTTGACATCATAATATTTAAGTGGAGGATGCAACTACTTAAAATAATTTAGTCATATTTTTGAATTTCACTCAAAATATGTAGTTAACCCCTACTAAAATATTCAGCTTTTGAGTAAATGCTCTATAAATTGAACCATGTACTCTTTAGTTAATTAATCATTTCTAACCATCTCATATTTATATTAATGTATTCTAAACATTCTTTCATTGTCCATCGCTATCGTTCCAATTTTTTAACAATTAATTTAGTTAAATTTCATATACTTCTTAAATTAGTGGATTAATCAATATGAAATCTCTATTATCTAGAGAAATAGAGACAACAAAGGTTCCAAACCTCTTTAACATCATAATATTTAAGTGGAGGATGCAACTACGCATTAAAATAATTTAGTCATATTTTTGAATTTCACTCAAAATATGTAGTTAACCCCACTAAAATATTTAATTTTTAAGAATGCTCTATAAATTGAACCATGTACTCTTTAGTGTTAATTAATCATTTCTAACCATCTCATATTTATATTAATGTATTCTAAACATTCTTCATTGTCCATGGCTATCGCTCTAATTTTAACAATTAGTTTAGTTAAATTTCATACTTCTTAAATTAATGAATTAATCAATATGAAATCTCTATTATCTAGAGAAATAGAGACCACAAAGGTTCCAAACCTCTTTAACATCATAATATTTAAGTGGAGGATGCAACTACGATTAAAATAATTTAGTCATATTTTTGAATTTCAATCAAAATATTCGCTTTTTGAGTAAATGCTCTATAAATTGAACCATGTACTCTTAGTTAATTAATCATTTCTAACCATCTATATTTATATTAATGTATGCTAAACATTCTTTCATTGTCCATGGCATCGCTCTAATTTTTAACAATTATTTAGTTAAATTTCATATACTTCTTAAATTAATGAATTAATCAATATGAAATCTCTATTATCTAGATAATAGAGAACAAAGGTTCCAAACCTCTTTAACATCATAATATTTAAGGGAGATGCAACTACGCATTAAAATAATTTAGTCATATTTTTAATTTCACTCAAAATATGTAGGTTAACCCCACTAAAATATTCAGTTTTTGAGAAATGCTCTATAAATTGAACCATGTACTTTTAGTGTTAATTAATCATTTCTAACCATCTCATATTTATATTAATGTGTAAACATTCTTTCATTGTCCATGGCTATCGCTCTAAGTTTTAACAATTTTTAGGTAAATTTCATATACTTTTAAATTAATGGATTAATCAATATGAAATCTCTATTATCTAGAGAAATAGAGACCACAAAGGTTCCAAACCTCTTTTAACATCATAATTTTAAGGGGAGAATGCAACTACGCATTAAAATAATTTAGTCATATTTTAATTTCACTCAAAATATGTAGTTAACTCTCAATTTAAAATATTCAGCTTTTGATAAATGCTCTATAAATTGAACCATGTACTTTTAGTGTTAATTAATCATTTCTAACCATATATTTATATTAATGTATCTAAACATTCTTTCATTGTCCATGGCATCGCTCTAAGTTTTAACAATTAATTTAGGTAAATTTCATATACTTCTTAAATTAATGAATTAATCAATATGAAATCTCTATTATCTAGAGAAATAGAGACACAAAGGTTCCAAACCTCTTTAACATCATAATATTTAAGTGAGAATGCAACTACGCATTAAAATAATTTAGTCATATTTTGAATTTCACTCAAAATATGTAGGTTAACCCCTACTAAAATATTCAGCTTTTGAGTAAATGCTCTATAAATTGAACCATGTACTTTTAGTGTTAATTAATCATTTCTAACCATCTCATATTTATATTAATGTATGCTAAACATTCTTTCATTGTCCATGGCATCGCTCTAATTTTTAACAATTAATTTAGGTAAATTTCATATACTTCTTAAATTAATGAATTAATCAATATGAAATCTCTATTATCTAGAAATAGAGACAAAAGGTTCCAAACCTCTTTAACATCATAATATTTAAGTGGAGGATGCAACTACGATTAAAATAATTTAGTCATATTTTGAATTTCACTCAAAATATGGTTAACCCCTACTAAAATATTTTTTGAGTAAATGCTCTATAAATTGAACCATGTACTCTTTAGTGTTAATTAATCATTTCTAACCATCCATATTTATATTAATGTATGCTAAACATTCTTTCATTGTCCATGGTCGCTCTAAGTTTTTAACAATTAGTTTAGGTAAATTTCATATACTTCTTAAATTAATGAATTAATCAATATGAAATCTCTATTATCTAGAGAAATAGAGACCACAAAGGTTCCAAACCTCTTTAACATCATAATATTTAAGTGGAGAATGCAACTACATTAAAATAATTTAGTCATATTTTTGAATTTCACTCAAAATATGTAGTTAACCCCTAATAAAATATTCAGCTTTGGTAAATGCTCTATAAATTGAACCATGTACTCTTTTAGGTTAATTAATCATTTCTAACCATCTCATATTTATATTAATGTATTCTAAACATTCTTTCATTGTCCATGGCCATCTCTAATTTTTAACAATTAATTTAGTTAAATTTCATACTTCTTAAATTAATGAATTAATCAATATGAAATCTCTATTATCTGAGAAATAGAGACAAAGGTTCCAAACCTCTTTAACATCATAATATTTAAGTGGAGGATGCAACTACGCATTAAAATAATTTAGTCATATTTTTGAATTTCACTCAAAATATGTAGGTTAACCCCTAAGAAAATATTTATTTTCAAAATGCTCTATAAATTGAACATTTACTCTTTAGTGTTATTTAATCATTTCTAACCATCCATATTTATATTAATGTATTCTAAACATTCTTTCATTGTCCATGGCTATCGCTCTAAGTTTTTACAATTATTTAGGTAAATTTCATATACTCTTAAATTAATGGATTAATCAATATGAAATCTCTATTATCTAGAGAAATAGAGACCACAAAGGTTCCAAACCTCTTTAACATCATAATATTTAAGTGGAGAATGCAACTACATTAAAATAATTTAGTCATATTTTTGAATTTCACTCAAAATATGTAGTTAACCCCTACAAAATATTCAGCTTTTGAGTAAATGCTCTATAAATTGAACCATGTACTTTAGTGTTAATTAATCATTTCTAACCATCCATTATATTAATGTATGCTAAACATTCTTTCATTGTCCATGGCCATCGCTCTAATTTTTAACAATTAATTTAGTTAAATTTCATATACTTCTTAAATTAATGAATTAATCAATATGAAATCTCTATTATCTAGAAAAGAGACAACAAAGGTTCCAAACCTCTTTAACATCATAATATTTAAGGATGCAACACATTAAAATAATTTAGTCATATTTTTGAATTTCACTCAAAATATGTAAGTTAACCCTAAGAAAATATTCATTTTTGAGTAAATGCTCTATAAATTGAACCATGTACTCTTAGTGTTAAATCATTTCTAACCATCTCATATTTATATTAATGTATTCTAAACATTCTTTCATTGTCCATGGCCATCGCTCTAATTTTTAACAATTAGTTTAGGTAAATTTCATATTTTTAAATTAATGGATTAATCAATATGAAATCTCTATTATCTAGAGAAATAGAGACAACAAAGGTTCCAAACCTCTTTAACATCATAATATTTAAGTGGAGGATGCAACTACGATTAAAATAATTTAGTCATATTTTTGAATTTCACTCAAAATATGTAGTTAACCCCTACAAAATATTCAAAGTAAATGCTCTATAAATTGAACCATGTACTTTTAGTGTTAATTAATCATTTCTAACCATCCATATTTATATTAATGTATGCTAAACATTCTTTCATTGTCCATATCTATTCTTAATAATTTATTAAATAAATTCTTCTTAAATTAATGATTAATCAATATGAAATCTCTATTATCTAGAGAAATAGACAACAAAGGTTCCAACCTCTTTAACATCATAATATTTAAGTGGAGAATGCAACTACGATTAAAATAATTTAGTCATATTTTTGAATTTCACTCAAAATATGTAGTTAACCCTACTAAAATATTCGCTGAGTAAATGCTCTATAAATTGAACCATGTACTTTTAGTGTTAATTAATCATTTCTAACCATCTATATTTATATTAATGTATGCTAAACATTCTTTCATTGTCCATGGCCATCGCTCTAATTTTTAACAATTAATTTAGTAAATTTCATATACTTCTTAAATTAATGAATTAATCAATATGAAATCTCTATTATCTAGAAATAGAGACCACAAAGGTTCCAAACCTTTAACATCATAATATTTATGGAGGATGCAACTACGCATTAAAATAATTTAGTCATATTTTGAATTTCACTCAAAATATGTAGGTTAACCCTCAATAAATATTCAAGTAAATGCTCTATAAATTGAACCATTTTTCAAGTTAATTAATCATTTCTAAACCATCTCATATTTATATTAATGTATTACAAACATTTTCATTGTCCTATGGCTATCGTCTAATTTTTAACAATTAGTTTAGGTAAATTATATACTTTAAATTATGGATTAATCAATATGAAATCTATCTAGAAGAGAGACAACAAAGGTTCCAAACCTCTTTAACATCATAATATTTAAGGGATGCAACTACGCATTAAAATAATTTAGTCATTTTTGAATTTCACTCAAAATATGTAGGTTAACCCTACTTAAAATATTTCATTTTTGAGTAAATGCTCTATAAATTGAACATGTACTCTTTTAGTGTTAAATCATTTCTAACCATCCATATTTATATTAATGTATTCTAAACATTCTTTCATTGTCCATGGCTATCGCTCTAAGTTTTAACAATTAGTTTAGGTACCATATACTTCTAAATTAAGGGATTAACAATATGAAATCTCTATTATCTAGAGAAATGTAGACAAATGTTCCAAACTTTAAATAAATCATAATATTTAAGTGGAATGCAACTATGATTAAAATAATTTAGTCATATTTTTAGTTAAACTTCACGGCTTAATTTTTCAGTAAATGCTCTATAAATTGAACCTTTTACTCTTAAGGTTATTTAATCATTTCTAACCATCCCATATTTATATTAATGTATTCTAAACTTTCATTGTCCGTATTAATGTTCTAAGTTTTAACAGGTAAATTTATATACTTCAAATTAAGGATTAATCAATATGAAATTCTATTATCTGTGAGAAATAGACCACAAAGGTTCCAAATCTTTAACATCATAATATTTAAGTGGAGAATGCAACTACGCGACAAAATAATTTAGCTATATTTTTGAATTTCACTCAAAATATGTAAAGCACCCTCAAAAATATTTAATTTTTGTAAATGCCTCATAAATTGAACTTGTACTCTTTAGTGTTAATAATCATTTCTAACCATCCATATTTATATTAATGTATTCAAACATTCTTCATTGTCCATGGCTATCGCTCAAGTTTTAACATTTATTTTAGTAAATTTTATATACTTTAAATTAGTGATTAATTATGAAATCTCATTATCTGTAGAAATAGAGACCACAAAGGTTCCAAACCTCTTTAACATCATAATATTTAAGTGAGAATGAATCACAAAATAATTTAGTCATATTTCACTATCCCATGTGTTAACCCTCAATTAAAATATTCAGCTTTTTGAGTAAATGCTCTATAAATTAAACCATGTAATTTTAGTGTTAATCATCATCTCATATTTATATTAATGTATGCTAAACATTCTTTCATTGTCCATGGCCATCGCTTTAATTTTTAACACTTAATTAGTTAAATTTCATATACTTAAATTTATGAATTAATCAATATGAAATTCTCATTATCTAGAGAAATAGACAACAAAGGTTCCAAACCCTTTTTAATCATAATATTTAAGTATTTTAATGCAACTACATTAAAATACTTAAATACATTTTTGAATTTCAAACATGCAAAACAACCCCACGCAAAATATTTATTTTCAGCACTCTATAAATTCAAACTTTTACCTTTAGAAAATATGTCATTTCAACCATCCGATATTTATATTAATGTATTTAAACTTTCATTGTTCATTAAGGTCAAGTATATTTTCAACAATTGTTTAGTCTCATATAATTTCTTAAATTAATGATTAACAATATGAAATTTAATTACAGACAGGTTTAAAGTAACAACATATATGGAGAATGCAATTATTTACTTACATTAAACATATTTTTAATTTCATCAAAATAATTTCACGAATATCTTCAGCTTTAAATGCTCTATAAATTGAACTATGACTTTTAGACGTTAATTAATCATTTCTAACCATACTATTTATATTAATGATGCTAAACATTCATTCATTCCATAATATCGCTTCAATTTAACAATTATTTGATAAATTATATACTTTAAATTAATGAATTGATCAATATGAATTCTATTATCTAGAAATGAGAGCCTAATAATTAATTTCAAACTCCTTAATATCGCTAATATTTATGAGGATGCAATATTTTTGAATTTCACTCAAAATATGGAGGTTAAACCTACCAAACATTCAAACTTGAGTGTCATAAATCGAATTATGTACTTTAGTGTTATTAATCATTTAACATCATATTATATTAATTATTTAAACTTTTCATTGTCCATATTATGTTTAACAATTAGTTTAGTAATTATACTTCTAATACGGTAATTATGACATTCTATTATCTAGAATAGAGACTATTTAAGAACCCAAATAACATCATTTTGCGGAGAACAATTAAGATAACACGTCATATTTTTATTTAATTAAATATAGATAACCCCAAATAAAATATTTGGCTTTGAAGAATGCTCTATAAATCAACGATGAGTCTTGCTAATCATCTATAACCATCATATTTATCGTATTTAAACATTCATTGTCCATGGTCATCGCTCTATTTTACCATTATTTATTTAAATTATACTTTAATACGATTCATCAATATTCCCCATATTCATGAATGTAGACACGCATCTTAACATCATAATATTCATGGAGGATGGGGTCTAAAAAAATAATAGTCATATTTTTGAATTTCACTCAAATAGTAGTTAACTCACCAAAATTTATTTCAGTATGTCTATAAATTGAAATTGATAAATTAGTGTTAATTAATCAATTTAACCATCCATATTTATATTATGTATTAAATATTCTTCATCCATGGCCATCGCTCTGCTTTCTACTTAATTTAGTAAATTTCATACCCCTTAAATTAATGAATTAATCATATTAGGTTTCTATTATTCAGAAATAAGTCCCAAACCACATAACATTAACATTTTATCGTAATTATGCATTAAAATATTTAACATATATTTTTAATTCAAAATATGTATAATTAAACTCACTAAAATATTTTATTTTTTAGTAAATGCTCTATAAACTTGAATTTTACTTTGTTAGATCATTTAACTCATCCTGACATTTCATATTATTTATTCTAAAACATTCTTCATGTCCATGACCTCGCTATAAGTTTTTAACAATTAGTTTAAAGTAATTTCATATTTAAGGATTAATCAATATGAAATTTATAGATAAATAGAGATCAGTAACCCAAACCAACATGAATAACCACGATTGCACATTTGAATATTTTTGAATTAATCAAAATATGGTTAACCCCTAAAATATCTAGTTTTTGAGTAAATGCTTCTATAAATTGAATTTATTCTTGGTGTTAATTAACATATTCCAATCATCTCATTTATATTGATCTAAACAATCATTAACCACGTCATCGCTTAATTTTAACACTTAATTTAGTTAAATTTCACATACTCTTGGGATGAATTAATCATGAAATTTCTCTATTATTCAGAAATAGAAGTATATTCCAAACTCTTTAACATCATAATATTTTAAGTACTTAATTGAACATATTTTGATTTCACCAAAATATGTAAATATTGAACCTCACTAAAATATTTCAAGATAATTTCTATAAATTAGAATTTTTATTCTTTAGTAAATATTTAATCATTTCGAATGTCCCGAGTATTTTATTAGTGAATCAAACTTTCATCGTCATGTGTTTATTCATGTTTCTTTAACAATAGTTTAGTACATACCTTAAACATGGAGATCAATATGAAATTTATTATTCAAATAGAGAACATTTGGGGCAATTCCAAGAAACCATTCTTTAACAAGAATTTTGCAGATATCAATATAAAATATTTCATTTCATCACAACTTCGCTTTTATAAATGCCTGTCTTTAGTGTTAATTAATTATAATTTATCTCATTTTATACATAGCAAATATCTCTATCACCATGGCTATCGTTTAATCTTCTTAACAAGAATTATATACTAAATATTTAATTAATATCAGAAATCTCTATTTATCTGCTGAAATACAGTTTTTACCGATCGCATACGCCACGATTGCATATTTTAGCTGAATTACTGTAACATGAATTTCATCACCAGCTTTGAAAATGCCTAAAATTAATCACGTTTTAGTGTTAATTACCACCCATTTATTAATGTTTGTTAAACATCTCTTCATTGTCTGATGTGACACGTTTCAGTTTTAACAATTATTAGGTAATTACAATTTTAAATTATCAATACAGGAAATTTCATTATCTAGAATAGATATCATTAGAATCCCAAATCTTTAATATTTCCAGACAGGAGACGTCAATTAGACAGTGTTTTTATTGCCAAAATATGTTAACCCAAAATGATATTTTGAGAATGCCCAAATTAAACTGATGTATTCTTTGTTAATTAATTCATTTTAAATTATCCATATTTATATTATGGTTAAACATTCTTCATCAGTTCGATGGTCATTTAATTTTTAACTAAATAATTTGTTAAATTACATATATTTAAATTTTGTCAATATGAAACTCATTCATGATAATTAACATATTTCAAACCTCTTAACATATTTGCGGCGATTAACACATTGAATTATTTAGTCGATTTTGAATTTCACTAAAATATGAAGGAATAACTTTACTTATTTTATAACACCTATAACATCCTTTACTTTAGTGTTATTTACTCCATTTCTAACCATCCGATATTTTACATACGTATTCTGTTTTTCATTGTCCATAGCTATCTACTTTTAACAATTAGGTTAAATTATACTTTGGGAAATGATTATAGAAGAACATTAAAGGTTCCAAACCCTTCAAACGTTGTAACGAACAATATTTTAAAATTCAAAAATATAAATTATTTAATGCGAATGATTTCCACCTCTAAATATTAATGTTGTTGGAACCCTGTTCTATACTTAGATAATGTAGATCATATCAATAATCCAACACCAAGTATAAAATTTACCAAATAATCTAAGGTACTTTAATCCATAGCCATGACAATGAAATAAATTTTAGAATACATTAATATAAATACAGATTAGAAACATAACACCTAAAGAAAGGTTCAATTGAGTATATTACCAAAACCAATATTTCTAGGGTTAACCTACATTGAGAACAAAATATAGACCAAACTATTTGGTTTTGTAATATTTCCACTAAATATTATGATGTTAAAAGAGGTCAACCTCAGTCTCTATTTCTCAGATAATAGATTTGCATTGATTACCCACCATTTAAGCATATACAACACCAAACAATTGTTAAAAATCATGCAACAATGCCACAATGAAAGAAAGTTTGTAATACATTAATATAAATATCTACAGAAATGATTAAACAACACTGTTATATAAAGTCAACGATAGAGTATTTAACAAAAGAAAATATTTTCTAGGGTTAACCTACATATTTTGAGAGTGAAATTCAAAAATATGACTAAATTATTTTAATGCACTTGCATCCTCCACCAAAATGATGTTAAGAGGTCTGGAACTTTCACAGTTCTATATCACTAGATAGAGATTTCATATTGATTAATCCATAATTTAAGAAGTATAGAAATTCTAACTAAATTATTTAAAAACTGTAACGATACTACACAAAAGTGTCGTCGAAGCATGTTACTAACATAGATAGAGATGGTTAAAATGATTAATTAACACCAGCATACATGGTTTAATTTATGTAGCATTACTCAAACTAATATTTTAGGAAGAACCCATATAATTTTGAGTGAAATTCAAAAATATCAAATTATTTAATGCAATGCATCCTCCAATAAATATTATGATGTTAAAAGAGGTTTAAACCTTGTGGTCCTGCTCTCTGATAATAGATTCATATCACTAATTCTAACATGATTTAAGTTAAGTATATGAAATTACCTAACTAATGTTAAAACTAAGTATGTCCATGATAATGAAAGAATGTTTAGCAAACATTAATATAAATATGAGATGGTTAGAAATGATTAATTAACACTAAAGACTACATGGTTCAATTTTTGCATTTCAAAACTAATATTTTAGGGGTTATATTTTGAGTGAACAAAAATATGACTAAATTATTTAATGCGACAGATCCTCCACTTAAATATTATGATGTTAAAAGAGGTTTGGAACATTGTGGTCTCTATTTCTAGATAATAGATTTCATATTGATTAATCTATTTAAGAAGTATATAAATTTAACAAATGAATTTTAAAATAACTAGCCAGTAACAAGAAAAGAATGTTTAATATATTAATATAAATATGAGATGGTTAGAAATGATTAATTAACACTAAAGAGTAAATGGTTCAATTTATAGTATTTACTAAAATTAAATATTTTCTAGGGTTAACCCATATTTTGAGTGAAATTCAAAAATATGACTAAATTATTTTAATGCATTGCATCCTCCACTTAAATATTATGATGTTAAAAGAGGTTTGGAACCTTTGTGGTCTCTATTTCTGTATAGAGATTTCATATTGATCCACTAATTTAAGAAGTATATGAAATTTACCTAAACTAATTGTTAAAAACTTAGAACGATAGCCATGGACAATGAAAGAATGTTTAGATACATTAATATAAATATGATGGTTAGAAATGATTAAATAACACTAAAGAGTAAAAGGTTCAATTTATAGAGCATTTACTCAAAATTAAATATTTTCGTAGGGTTAACCTACATATTTTGAGTGAAATTCAAAAATATGACTAAATTATTTTAATGCGTAGCATCCTCCACTTAAATATTATGATGTTAAAAGAGGTTTGGAACCTTTGTGGTCTCTATTTAGATAATAGAGATTTCATATTGATTAATCCACTAATTTAAGAAGTATATGAAATTTACCTAAACTAATTGTTAAAACTTAGAACGATAGCCATGGACAATGAAAGAATGTTTAGCATACATTAATATAAATATGAGATGGTTAGAAATGATTAATTAACACTAAAGAGTACATGGTTCAATTTATAGAGCATTTACTCAAAAACTGAATATTTTCTAGGGTTAACCTACATATTTTGAGTGAAATTCAAAAATATGACTAAATTATTTTAATGCTAGTTGCATTCTCCACTTAAATATTATGATGTTAAAAGAGGTTTGGAACCTTTGTGGTCTCTATTTCTATAATAGAGATTTCATATGATTAATCCACTAATTTAAGAAGTATATGAAATTTACCTAAACTAATTGTTAAAACTTAGAATGATAGCCATGGACAATGAAAGAATGTTTAGAATACATTAATATAATTATGAGATGGTTAGAAATGATTAAATAACACTAAAGAGTAAAAGGTTCAATTTATAGAGCATTTACTGAAAAATTAAATATTTTCGTAGGGTTAACCTACATATTTTGAGTGAAATTCAAAAATATGACTAAATTATTTTAATGCGTAGTTGCATCCTCCACTTAAATATTATGATGTTAAAGAGGTTTGGAACCTTTGTGGTCTCTATTTCTGATAATAGAGATTTCATATTGATTAATCCACTAATTTAAGAAGTATATGAAATTTACCTAAACTAATTGTTAAAAACTTAGAACGATAGCCACGGACAATGAAAGAATGTTTAGATACATTAATATAATTATGAGATGGTTAGAAATGATTAATTAACACTAAAGAGTACATGGTTCAATTTATAGCATTTACTCAAAACTAAATATTTTCGTAGGTTAACCTACATATTTTGAGTGAAATTCAAAAAATATGACTAAATTATTTTAATGCGTAGTTGCATCCTCCACTTAAATATTATGATGTTAAAAGAGGTTTGGAACCTTTGTGTCTCTATTTCTAGATAATAGAGATTTCATATTGATTAATCCACTAATTTAAGAAGTATATGAAATTTACCTAAACTAATTGTTAAAACTTAGTAATAGCCATGGACAATGAAAGAATGTTTAGAATACATTAATATAAATATGGATGGTTAGAAATGATTAATAACACTAAAGAGTACATGGTTCAATTTATGAGCATTTACTAAAAACTAATATTTTCGTAGGGTTAACCTACATATTTTGAGTGAAATTCAAAAATATGACTAAATTATTTTAATGCGAGTTGCATCCTCCACTTAAATATTATGATGTTAAAAGAGGTTTGGAACCTTTGTGGTCTCTATTTCTCTGATAATAGAGATTTATATTGATTAATCCACTAATTTAAGAAGTATATGAAATTTACCTAAACTAATTGTTAAAACTTAAACGATAGCCATGGACAATGAAAGAATGTTTAGAATACATTAATATAAATGATGGTTAGAAATGATTAATAACACTAAAGAGTACAATTTATAGAGCATTTACTCAAAATGAATATTTTCGTAGGGTTAACCTACATATTTTGAGTGAAATTCAAAAAATATGACTAAATTATTTTAATGCGAGTTGCATCCTCCACTTAAATATTATGATGTTAAAAGAGGTTTGGAACCTTGTGGTCTCTATTTCTAGATAATAGAGATTTCATATTGATTAATCCACTAATTTAAGAAGTATATGAAATTTACCTAAACTAATTGTTAAAACTTAACGATAGCCATGGACAATGAAAGAATGTTTAGCATACATTAATATAAATATGAGATGGTTAGAAATGATTAATTAACACTAAAGAGTACATGGTTCAATTTATAGAGCATTTACTCAAAAAAATATTTTCGTAGGGTTAACCTACATATTTTGAGTGAAAAAAAAATATGACTAAATTATTTTAATGCAGTTGCATCTCCACTTAAATATTATGATGTTAAAAGAGGTTTGGACCTTTGTGGTCTCTATTTCTCTTGATAATAGAGATTTCATATTGATTAATCCACTAATTTAAGAAGTATATGAAATTTACCTAAACTAATGTTAAAACTTATAACATAGCCATGGACAATGAAAGAATGTTTAGAATACATTAATATAAATATCGATGGTTAGAAATGATTAAATAACACTAAAGAGTAAAAGGTTCAATTTATAGAGCATTTACTCAAAATAAATATTTTCAGGGGTTAACCTACATATTTTGAGTGAAATTCAAAAATATGACTAAATTATTTTAATGCGTAGTTGCATCCTCCACTTAAATATTATGATGTTAAAAGAGGTTTGGAACCTTTGTGGTCTCTATTTCTAGATAATAGAGATTTCATATTGATTAATCCACTAATTTAAGAAGTATATGAAATTTACCTAAACTAATTGTTAAAAACTTAAACGATAGCCAGGACAATGAAAGAATGTTTAGCATTAATATAAATATGAGATGGTTAGAAATGATTAATTAACACTAAAGAGTACATGGTTCAATTTATAGAGCATTTACTCAAAACTAATATTTTCGTAGGGTTAACCTACATATTTTGAGTGAAATTCAAAAATATGACTAAATTATTTTAATGTGTTGCATTCTCCACTTAAATATTATGATGTTAAAAGAGGTTTGAACCTTTGTGGTCTCTATTTCTAGATAATAGAGATTTCATATTGATTAATCCACTAATTTAAGAAGTATATGAAATTTACCTAAACTAAATGTTAAAAACTTAGAACGATAGCCATGGACAATGAAAGAATGTTTAATACATTAATATAAATATGAGATGGTTAGAAATGATTAAATAACACTAAAGAGTAAATGGTTCAATTTATAGAGCATTTACTCAAAAATTAAATATTTTCGTAGGGTTAACCTACATATTTTGAGTGAAATTCAAAAAATATGACTAAATTATTTTAATAGTTGCATCTCCACTTAAATATTATGATGTTAAAAGAGGTTTGGAACCTTGTGGTCTCTATTTCTAGATAATAGAGATTTCATATGATTAATCCACTAATTTAAGAAGTATATGAAATTTACCTAAACTAATTGTTAAAAACTTAAATGATAGCCATGGACAATGAAAGAATGTTTAGAATACATTAATATAAATATCTGATGGTTAGAAATGATTAAATAACACTAAAGAGTACAAGGTTCAATTTATAGCATTTACTCAAAATTTAATATTTTCGTAGGGTTAACCTACATATTTTGAGTGAAATTCAAAAATATGACTAAATTATTTTAATGCGTAGTTGCATCCTCCACTTAAATATTATGATGTTAAAAGAGGTTTGGAACCTTTGTGGTCTCTATTTCTCTAGATAATAGAGATTTCATATTGATTAATCCACTAATTTAAGAAGTATATGAAATTTACCTAAACTAATTGTTAAAAACTTAGAACGATAGCTATGGACAATGAAAGAATGTTTAGAATACATTAATATAAATATGAGATGGTTAGAAATGATTAATTTAAAGAGTACATGGTTCAATTTATAGTGCATTTACTCAAAACTAATATTTTCGTAGGGTTAACCTACATATTTGGAGTGAAATTCAAAAATATGACTAAATTATTTTAATGCTAGTTGCATCCTCCACTTAAATATTATGATGTTAAAAGAGGTTTGGAACCTTTGTGGTCTCTATTTCTCTAGATAATAGATTTCATATTGATTAATCCACTAATTAAAGAAGTATATGAAATTTACCTAAACTAATTGTTAAAAACTTAGAACGATAGCCATGGCAATGAATGAATGTTTAGCATACAATAATATAAATATGAGATGGTTAGAAATGATTAATTAACACTAAAGAGTACATGGTTCAATTTATAGAGCATTTACTCAAAACTAAATATTTTCGTAGGGTTAACCTACATATTTTGAGTGAAATTCAAAAAATATGACTAAATTATTTTAATGCGTAGTTGCATCTCCACTTAAATATTATGATGTTAAAAGAGGTTTGAACCTTGTGGTCTCTATTTCTAGATAATAGAGATTTCATATTGATTAATCCACTAATTTAAGAAGTATATGAAATTTACCTAAACTAATTGTTAAAACTTAGTAACGATAGCCATGGACAATGAAAGAATGTTTAGATACATTAATATAAATATGAGATGGTTAGAAATGATTAATTAACACTAAAGAGTACATGGTTCAATTTATAGAGCATTTACTCAAAAAAATTTTCGTAGGGTTAACCTACATATTTTGAGTGAAATTCAAAAATATGACTAAATTATTTTAATGCGTGGTTGCATCCTCCAATTAAATATTATGATGTTAAAAGAGGTTTGGAACCTTGTTGTCTCTATTTCACTAGATAATAGAGATTTCATATTGATTAATCCACTAATTTAAGAAGTATATGAAATTTACCTAAACTAATTGTTAAAAACTTTAATGATAGCCATGGACAATGAAAGAATGTTTAGCATACATTAATATAATTATGAGATGGTTAGAAATGATTAAATAACACTAAAGAGTACATGGTTCAATTTATGTAGCATTTACTCAAAATCAATATTTCGTAGGGTTAACCTACATATTTTGAGTGAAATTCAAAAATATGACTAAATTATTTTAATGCGTAGTTGCATCCCACTTAAATATTATGATGTTAAAAGAGGTTTGGAACTTGTGGTCTCTATTTCTAGATAATAGAGATTTCATATTGATTAATCCACTAATTTAAGAAGTATATGAAATTTACCTAAACTAATCGTTAAACTTTGAATGATAGCCACGGACAATGAAAGAATGTTTAGCATACATTAATATAATTATGAGATGGTTAGAAATGATTAATTAACACTAAAGAGTACATGGTTCAATTTATAGAGCATTTACTCAAAATCAATATTTTCGTAGGGTTAACCTACATATTTTGAGTGAAATTCAAAAAATATGACTAAATTATTTTAATGCGTAGTTGCATTCTCCACTTAAATATTATGATGTTAAAAGAGGTTTGAACCTTTGTGGTCTCTATTTCTCTATAATAGAGATTTATATTGATTAATCCACTAATTTAAGAAGTATATGAAATTTACCTAAACTAATTGTTAAAATTAGAACGATAGCCATGACAATGAAAGAATGTTTAGATACATTAATATAAATATGAGATGGTTAGAAATGATTAATAACACTAAAGAGTACATGGTTCAATTTATAGCATTTACTCAAAATAAATATTTTCGTAGGGTTAACCTACATATTTTGAGTGAAATTCAAAAATATGACTAAATTATTTTAATGCGTAGTTGCATCCTCCACTTAAATATTATGATGTTAAAAGAGGTTTGGAACCTTGTGGTCTCTATTTCTTATAATAGAGATTTCATATTGATTAATCCACTAAGAAGTATATGAAATTTACCTAAACTAATTTAAAACTTAGAACGATAGCCATGGACAATGAAAGAATGTTTAATACATTAATATAAATATCTGATGGTTAGAAATGATTAAATACTAAAGAGTAAAAGGTTCAATTTATAGAGCATTTACTCAAAATTAAATATTTTCGTAGGGTTAACCTACATATTTTGAGGAAATTCAAAAATATGACTAAATTATTTTAATGCAGTTGCATCCTCCACTTAAATATTATGATGTTAAAAGAGGTTTGGAACCTTGTGGTCTCTATTTCTAGATAATAGAGATTTCATATTGATTGATCCATAATTAAGAAGTATATGAAATTTAACTAATTGTTAAAAATTAAAACTATAATAAGGGACAATGAAAGAATGTTTAGAATACATTAATATAAATATGATAATGATTAAATAACACTAAAGAGTACATGGTTCAATTTATGATAGCATTTACTCAAAACCAATATTTTCGTAGGTTAACCTACATATTTGGAGTGAAATTCAAAAATATGACTAAATTATTTTAATGCGTAGTTGCATCCTCCACTTAAATATTATGATGTTAAAAGAGGTTTGGAACCTTGGTCTCTATTTCTCTGATAATAGAGATTTCATATTGATTAATCCACTAATTTAAGAAGTATATGAAATTTACCTAAACTAATTGTTAAAACTATAATGATAGCCATGGACAATGAAAGAATGTTTAATACATTTATAAATATCGATGGTTAGAAATGATTAATAACACTAAAGAGTACATGGTTCAATTTATAGAGCATTTACTCGAAAAATATTTTAGGGTTAACCTACATATTTTGAGTGAAATTCAAAAATATGACTAAATTATTTTAATGCGTAGTTGCATCCTCCACTTAAATATTATGATGTTAAAAGAGGTTTGGAACCTTTGTGGTCTCTATTTCAGATAATAGAGATTTCATATTGATTAATCCACTAATTTAAGAAGTATATGAAATTTACCTAAACTAATTGTTAAAAACTAACTGATAGCCATGGACAATGAAAGAATGTTTATATACATTAATATAAATATGAGATGGTTAGAAATGATTAAATAACACTAAAGAGTACATGGTTCAATTTATGTAGCATTTACTCAAAACTAAATATTTTCTAGGGTTAACCTACATATTTTGAAAATTCAAAAATATGACTAAATTATTTTAATGCGTAGTTGCATTCTCCACTTAAATATTATGATGTTAAAAGAGGTTTGAACCTTGTGGTCTCTATTTCTAGATAATGAGATTTATATTTAATTAATTAATTTAAGAAGTATAGAAATTTACCTAAACTAATTGTTAAAACTGTAATGATAGCCATGACAATGAAAGAATGTTTAGAAACATATAAATATGAGATATAGAAATGATTAAATAACACTAAAGAGTACATGGTTCAATTTATGTGAGCATTTACTCAAAACTGACATTTTCTGTAGGGTTAACCTACATATTTGAGTGAAATTCAAAAATATGACTAAATTATTTTAATGAAGTTGCATCCTCCACTTAAATATTATGATGTTAAAAGAGGTTTGGAACCTTGTGGTCTCTATTTCTCTAGATAGATTTCATATTTAATCCACTAATTTAAGAAGTATATGAAATTTACCTAAACTAATTGTTAAAAATTAGAATGATGCCATGGACAATGAAAGAATGTTTAGCATACATTAATATAAATATGAGATGGTTATAAATGATTAAATAACACTAAAGATGGTTCAATTTATAGAGCATTTACTCAAAAAATATTTTTAGGTTAACCTACATATTTCGAGTGAAATTCAAAAATATGACTAAATTATTTTAATGCGTAGTTGCATCTCCACTTAAATATTATGATGTTAAAAGAGGTTTGAACCTTTGTTGTCTCTATTTCTTGATAATAGAGATTTCTAGATTGACATCTACTAATTTAAGAAGTATATGAAATTTAAATAAACTAATTGTTAAAAATAAATGATACATAATAAAAAGAATGTTTAGCATACATTAATATAAATATGAGATTAGAAATGATTAATACTAAAGAGTATGGTTCAATTTATGAAATTTACTAAAACTGAATATTTTTATGAAATCAAAATATGACTAAATTATTTTAAAGTAGCTTGCATCCCCACTTAAATATTATGATGTTAAAAGAGGTTTGGAACCTGTGGTCTCTATTTGTGATAATAGAGATTTATTGATTAATCCACTAATTTAAGAAGTATATGAAATTTACCTAAACTAATTGTTAAAAATTGAACGATAGCCAAGTACAATGAAAGAATGTTTAATACATAATATAAATATCTAAATGATTAAATAACACTAAAGAGTAAAAGTTCAATTTATGTGATTTACTCAAAATAAATATTTTCTAGTTGTTAACTAGATGAGTGAAATTCAAAATATAGACTAAATTATTTTAATATAGTTGCAGATTAAATACTAAATATTATGATGTTAAAAGAGGTTTGGAACTTGTGGTCTCTATTTCTAGATAATAAATTTCATATTGATTAATCCATTAATTTAAGAAGTATGAAATTTACCTAAACAATTGTTAAAAATTAAACATAGCCATGGATAAATGAAAGAATGTTTAGAATACATTAATATAAATGAGATGGTTATAATGATTAATTAAATAAAGAGTACATGGTCAATTTATGAGCATTTACTCAAAACTGAATATTTTCTAGGTTAACGGTTATATTTAGTGAAATTAAAATATGATTAAATTATTTTAATGCTAGTTGTACTTCTCCACTTAAATATATGATGTTAAAAGATTGGAACCTTCAGTGGTCTCTATTTCTCTGATAATAGATCATATTGATTACTCCACTAATTTAAGAAGTATATGAAATTTACCTAATTGTTAAAACTTAAACGAGCAATCATGGAAAAATGGTTTGCTTACATTATATAAACATCTGAGTGGTTGAAATGACAATAACAACTAAAGAGTAAAAACAATTTATGAGTATTTACCAAAATAAAATATTGGTAGGGTTAAACTACATATTTTGAGTGAAATTCAAAAATATGACTAAATTATTTTAATGCATAATGCATCCTCCACTTAAATATTATGATGTTAAAAGAGGTTGGAACCTTTGTCATTTCTATCATTGTGATAATAGAGATTATTGATTAATTCAAATTTAAGAAGTATATAAAATTAACTATGTTTATTTGTTAAAATGATACATGGACAATGAAAGATGTTAGCTAGCATACACATTATGAGATGTTAAATTATTAATTAACACTAAAGAGTACATGGTTCAATTTTATATTTAATTAAAAATCACATTTAGAAGGTTAACCTACATATTGAGTGAAATTCAAAAATATGACTAAATTATTTTAATGCGAGTTGCATTCTCCACTTAAATATTATGATAAAAGAGGTTTGGAACCTTTGTACTCTCTATTTCTGTGATAATAGAGATTTATATTGATTAATTAAGACCAGAAGTATATGAAATTTACTAAACTAATTGTTAAAACTAGAACATGGCTATGGATATGAAAGAATGTTTAGCAAACATTAATATAAATATGAGAGATGGTTAGAATTGATTAATTAACACCAAGAGTTCATGGTTCAATTATGGCATTTACTCAAAACTCAATATTTCGTAGGGTTAACTGGCTTTTGAAGGAAATTCAAAAATATGACCAATTATTTTAATGCAGCCAATTTCCACTTAAAATATTATGATGTTAAAAGAGGTTTGAACTATTGTATTCTATTTCTATCAGATAATAGATTTATATTGATTAATTCATTAATAAGAAGTATATGAAATTTAAAAATTATTGTTAAAACTTGTAATGCATGTACAGGACAAGGAAAGATGTTGAAGACATTAATATAAATATGAGATGGTTATAATGACACTAACACTAAAGAGTCTATGGTTCAATTGAGCAGATTTACTAAAACTAATATTTTCGTAGGGTTAACTACATATTTTGAGTGAATTCAAAATATGACTAAATTATTTTATGCGTAGTCAGATCCTCCACTTAAATATTATGGAAAGAGGTTTGGAACCTTGGTGTCTATTTCTGATAATAGAGATTTTATTTGATTAATCCATTAATTTAAGAAGTTTGAAATTTAAATAACTAATTATAAAAATTGTAATATAGCCATGGATAATAAAAATAACATAATATAAATATGATGGTTAGAAATATTAATACACTAAAGAGTACATGGAACACTAGAGCAGAGCATTTAGTCAAACTCATATTTTGAGTCAAATTCAAAATATGACTAAATTATTTTAATGCTAGTTGCATCCCACTTAAATATTATGATGTTAAAAGAGGTTTGGAACCTGCTCTATTTCTGTGATAATAGAGATTTCATATCATTAATCCACTAATCTACATAAGAAATTAACCTAAATTAATTGTTAAAAATTCAACTATAAAGGATGGATAATGAAAGAATGCTGTAATATTAATATAATATTTGATGGTTGTAATGATTAAATTAAAGAGCAAAAAGTTCAATTTATAGAGCATTTACTCAAAATAAAATATTTAGGTTTAACTACATATTTTATAGAACAAAATATGATTCAAATTTAATGCATACTAAAATACTTAAATATTATGATGTTAAAAGAGGTTTGGAACCTTATTGTCTCTTTATTTCAGATAATAGAAATTTATTGATACCCATTAATAAGTATATGAAATTAATTCAAATAATTGTTAAAATTAAAACGAGCACATGACAATGAAAGAATGTTTACATTAATATAAATATAATGATTAATAATAAAGAGTATGGTTATCGATAGCATTTACATCAAAATCAATATTAGAAAAGTTAACTACACATTTTGAAAGAAATTCAAAAATATGATTAAATTATTTTAATGAAATACTCTCCACTTAAATATTATGTTGTTAAAAGAGGTTTGGAACCCAGGTTCTATTTTCAGATAATGGGATTTACCCACTAATCAAGAAGTATATGAAATTACCAAACTAATTGTTAAAACTTGTAATCAACTATAATAATGAAAGAATAAGCTAATACATTATAACATCGATGGTTAGAAATATTGGGGCAATTAAAGAGCAAAAGTTCACTTTATAGAAGATTTACTGTACCAAATATTTTCATAGGGTTGTTAACCCAGTTATGAATTTTCGAAAGGAAATTAAAAATATGACTAAATTATTTTAATGTATGGGCAACTTCCACTAAATATTATGATGTTAAAAGAGTTGAACTTTTATGTCTTTACTTTCGTATAATGATTTCATATCGACACTCACACTAAATAAGTATAAATTTAATTAAATTAATTGTTAAAATTGTAATGATACCATACAATAAGTTAAATGTTTAAGAGAT
>JAEACV010000884.1:0-13932 GCA_016432835.1 Brassica nigra
ATTTTTAAATTAAAATTATGCCTATATTATCGATACTGTATTTTACTCTATTGTGAGTTAAAATAGTTATGGATAGAGATGCTCTTAGAATTTTAGGTGTACCGTTGTTACATTAGATGTATTTATACATTTTAATGGGACCTGATAGTTACTTAGAATTGCTTAGTAAATCGAAGAATATAAACAGAACATGATCGTCAGATCTAATCCTTTAAATTGGTCAGCGGTGGCAGTCCTGGTCACATTAGCCTGCAAATGATTTTACTGTCTGCTTAGTGTTTCTTGTGTTTTCAGACCCGCAAGAATACTGTGGTTCTAAAGCGATCTTCTAGCTAAAATAATTTTAAAACCTTACAGCAAAAGAAATAAAATTCATGAATATGTATTTCATTTTAAAAACCACGGTAAAAACAAGTTAAAGAGCCATTTTAATTAAAATATTCTATATTATCGATATCAGAATTTACTCTATTTGTAGTTAAAAGTTATGGATGGAGATGCTCTAATTTAGTGTACCTAGTTACACGTAGGATGTATATTACATTTAATGGGACCGATACTATTTTAATTGCTTAGGTGTTCTGCTAGTTATATGGCAACAGTAACGTACTGGTCGATCACCGGATCTTAATCCCTTAAAATTGGTCGGCTGTGGCAGTCCTGCTCTCCACATTAGCCTGCAATGATTTTACTGTCATTAGTTCTTTTTGTGTTTTTCAGACCGCCATAATACTAGGTTCTAAAGGATCTTCTTAAAGCTAAAATAATTTTAAACTTTACAGCAAAAGAAATAAAATTTATTAATATGAATAAGTATTTCATTTTAAAACCACGTAAAAACAGTTAAAGAGCCATTTTTAATTAAAATATTTCCTATATTATCAGAATGTAATTTACTCTATTTTAGAGTTAAAAAGTTACATGAGATAATAGAAATCTAAAATCTAGTTATAATGTAGGATGTATTTATATACATTTTAATGGGACCAGATAGCTATTAAGAATTGCTTAGTGTACCTAGTTAGTTATACATGGCAACACAACGCCTATGATCGGATGGGGATCTTAATCCCTTAAAATTGGTCGTTCGTCACATTAGCCCAAGAAATGATTTTACTATTTCAGCCAGTAATTTTATTGTGTTTTCCAGACCTGCCAAGGATACAAGGTTCTAAAGGACCTCTAAAGCAAATAATTTAAAACCTTTAGCAAAGAAATAAAATTTTATTCATATGAATATGTATTTCATTTTTAAAACTACGGTAAAAACAAGTTAAAGAGCCATTTTAATAAAATTATACTATATTATCGATATCAGATTTTACTTATTTTAGAGTTAAAATAGTATGGCTGGAGATGCTCTGTAATTACTTAGGTAATTTAGTTATACCATGGTATTTATATACACATTTTAATGGGACCCAATAGTTACTTAGAATTGCTTAGTGTACCTAGTTAGTTATACATGGCAACGAATGTTTATGATCGGCTGGGATCTTAACCTTTAAAATTGGTCAAGTGGCAGTCCTGGCCTCCTGCCATTATTTGCAAATGATTTTACTGTCTTGCCAGTCTTTTTGTTTTCAGACCTTGCAAAGGATACTGGGTTCTAAAGGACCTTCTAAAGCTAAAATAATTTTAAAACCTTTGCAGCAAAAGAAATAAAATTTATTCATATGAATATGTATTTCATTTTTAAAAACTACGGTAAAACAAGTTAAAGAGTTTTAAATTAAAATTATTATATTATCGATACTTTATTTTACTCTATTTTAGAGAAAAAGGTATGGATGAGATGCTCTAGAATTCTTAGTGTACCTAGTTATACACGAGGGATGTATTTATACACATTTTAATGGGACCGATAGTTACTTAGAATTGCTTAGTGTACCTAGTTAGTTATACATGGCAACACAACAGCCTATGATCGGCTGGGATCTATCCCTTTAAATCAAGCTGTGGCAGTCCTGGCTCCTGCACATTAGCCCGCGAATGATTTGCATCTTTCACGTTGTTTCTTTGTGTTTTAAGACCCGCAAAGGATACTAGGGTTCTAAAGGACCTTCTTAAAGCTAAAATAATTTTAAAACCTTTGAGCAAAAGAAATAAAATTTATTCATTTAATAATGTATTTCATTTTAAAATAAAAACAAGTTAAAGAGCCATTTTAAATTAAAATTATGTTATATTATCAGATATCAGAATTTACTCTATTTTAGAATTAAAAGTTATGGATGGAGATGCTCTAGAATTTTAAACCTAGTTATACACGTAGGATGTATTTATATACACATTTTAATGGGACCAGATAACTTAGAATTGCTTAGGTGTACCTAGTTAGTTATACATCAGAACACAACGTTCTTATGATCGATGGGGATCTTAATCCTTTAAAATTGGTCGTTTGGCAGTCCGCTCCGCTTTGCCATTAGCCCAAATGATTTTACCGTCTCGCCAGTGTTTCTTTTGTGTTTTCCAACCGCCGTTGATACTAGGTTCTAAATGACCTTCTTAAAGCTAAAATAATTTTAAACCTTGCAGCAAAAGAAATAAAATTATTTCATATGAATAAGTGTATTTCATTTAAAACCACTAAAAAAAGTTAAAGAGCCATTTTAAATTAAAATTATGCCTCTATTATTAGATACTTTATTTTACTCTATTTTAGAATTAAAATAGCTATGGATGAAGATTTAGAATTTGTTAAGGTACTTAGTTATACACGTAGGATGTATATACACATTTTAATGGGACCTAATAATATTTAGGAATTGTGTACCTAGTTAGTTATATGGCAACGAACAGCCTATGATCTATGGGGATCTTAATCCCTTTAAAATTGGTCAAGCGTGGCAGTCCTGCCGTCATTCATTAGCTCATGAATGATTTTACTGCTTGCCGTTGTTTCTTTTGTGTTTTAAGACCGCCAAGGATACTAGGTTCTAAAGGACCTTCTTAAAGCTAAAATAATTTTAAAACTCAGAGCAAAAGAAATAAAATTTATTCATTTAATAGTTGTATTTCATTTAAAAACTACGGTAAAAACAAGTTAAAGAGCCATTTTAAATTAAAATTATGTTTATATTATCGATACTCAGATTTTACTCTATTTAGAGTTAAAATAGCTATGGTGGAGATGCTCTAAAATTTTAGGTGTACCAGCTATACACGTAGGATGTATTTATATACACATTTTAATACCCAGATAATTACTTAGAATTGTTTGTGTACCTCGTTAGTTATACATGAACACAACAGCCTATGATCGGTGGGATCTTAATCCCTTTAAATTGGTCGTGGCAGTCCCTGGTTCTCGTTGCCATTAGCCTGCAATGATTTTACTGCTCTTGCCGTTGTTTCTTTTTGTTTTTCAGACCTGCCAGGATACTAGGGTTCTAAAGGACCTTCTTAAAGTTAAAATAATTTTAAAACCTTTGCAGCAAAAGAAATAAAATTTATTCATATGAATAAGTGTATTTCATTTTAAAAACAAGTTAAAGAGCCATTTTAAATTAAAAATTATGCCTATATTATCGATAATTTATTTTACTCTATTTTAGAAGTTAAAAGTTATGGATGAGATGCTTTAGAATTTCTTAGGTGTACCTAGTTATACACGTAGGATGTTTATACACATTTTAATGGGACCGATAGTTACTTGAATTGCTTGTGTACCCTAGCAGTTATACATGGCAAACGTAATGCCTATGATCTACTGGGATCTTAATCCCTTTAAAATTGGTCGGTGGCAGTCCTGGCTCCACATTAGCCCGCAAATGATTTTACCGTCTTGTCGCTGTTTTTGTGTTTTTAAGACCTCAAGGATACTAGGGTTCTGTTTTAAAGCTAAAATAATTTTAAAACCTCACAGCAAAAGAAATAAAATCTATTCATTTAATAATTGTCATTTAAAAATAAAAACAAGTTAAAGAGCCATTTTTAATTAAAATATTCTATATTATCGATAATCAGAATTTACTCTATTTTGTAAAAAGTTATGGATGGAGATTCTTAGAATTTTAGTGTACCTAGTTATACATGTAGGATGTATTTATATACACATTTTAATGGGACCAGATAGTTATTTAATGCTTAGGTGTACCTAGTTAGTTATACATGGCAACACAACAGCCTATGATCTACTGGGGATCTTAATCCCTTTAAAATGGTCAAGGGTGGCAGTCCTGGCTTCCATTGCCATTAGCCTGCAAATGATTTTACTGTCTTGCTAGTGTTTCTTTTGTGTTTTCAGACCTCCAAGAATACTAGGTTCTAAAGGATCTTCTTAAAGCTAAAATAATTTTAAAACCTTACAAAGAAAAGAAATAAAATTCTATTAATATGAATAATGTATTTCATTTTAAAACCACGGTAAAAACAAGTTAAAGAGCCATTTTAAATTAAAAATATTCTATATTATCGATCGTGAATTTACTCTATTTGAAGTTAAAAGCTATGGATGGAGATACTCTAGAAATTCTTAGTGTACCTTAGTTATACACGTAGATATATTTATATACACATTTTAATGGGACCGTAGTTACTAAGAATTGCTTAGTGTACCTAGTTATACATGGCAACACAACTTATGATCGGATGGGGATCTTAATCCCTTTAAAATTGGTCAAGCGGTGGCAGTCCTGCTCACTTGCCATTAGCCTCAAAATGATTTTACTATTTCCAAGAATTTTATTGTGTTTTCCAGACCAAGGATACAAGGGTTCTAAAGGACCTTCTAAAGCTAAAATAATTTAAAAACCTTTCATAAAAGAAATAAAATTTTATTCATATGAATAATGTATTTCATTTTTAAAAACTACTATAAAAACAAATTAAAGAGCCATTTTAAATTAAAATTATTCTATTATCGATATCAGTATTTTACTCTATTTTAGAGTTAAAATAGTATGGCTGGAGATGCTCTTAATTACTTAGTGTACTTAGTTATATTAATGTAGATGTATTATACACATTTTAATGGGACCCAATAGTTTTAGAATTGCTTGTGTTCTAGTTATATACATGGCAACAAACAGCCTATGATCGGCTAGGATCTTAATCCCTTTAAAATTGGTCAAGCGTGGCAGCCCTGCCTCCGTCACCATTAGCCTGCAAATGATTTAATTGCCTCTGTAGTGTTTCTTTTGTTTTTCAGACCTGTAGATACTAGGTTCTAGGACCTTCTTAAAGCTAAA
Organism: Brassica nigra; assembly: GCA_016432835.1. Taxonomy (NCBI): domain Eukaryota; kingdom Viridiplantae; phylum Streptophyta; class Magnoliopsida; order Brassicales; family Brassicaceae; genus Brassica; species Brassica nigra. The sequence goes on from JAEACV010000884.1 coordinate 5,196, forward strand.
ATAATTTTAAAATCTTGCAAAAGAAATAAAATTTATTCATATGAATAAGTGTATTTCATTTTAAAACCTATCAAAAAAACAAGTTAAAGAGCCATTTTAAATTAAAATTATGCCTATATTATCGATACTTATTTTACTCTAATTTTGAGTTAAAAAGGTATGGATGAGATGCTCTTAGAATTTTAAGGTTCTAGTTATACACGTAGGGATGTATTTATATACACATTTTAATCGGACCAGATAGTTATTTGAATTGCTTAGTGTACCTAGTTAGTTATACATGGCAACACAACAGCCTATGATCTGCCAGATCTTAACTTTTAAATTGGTCAAGCGGTGGCAGTCCTCCGTCCATTAGCCCAGCGAATGATTTTACCTGCCTGGCTGCTTTTTTGTGTTTTAAGACCGCCTGATACTGGGTTCTAAAGGACCTTCTTAAAGCTAAAATAATTTTAAAACCTTTGCAGCAGAAATAAAATTTATTCATTTAATAATTGTATTTCATTTAAAAACTACGTAAAAACAAGTTAAAGAGCCATTTTAAATTAAAATTATGCTTATATTATCGATACTTCAATTTACTCTATTTTAGAATTTAAAAGTTATGATGCAGATTCTTAGAATTTCAGTGTACCTAGTTATACACGTAGGGATGTATTTATATACACATTTTAATGGGACAGATAGTTACTTAGAATTGCTTAGTGTCTAGTTAGTTATACATGGCAACACAAACCTATGATCGGATGGGGATCTTAATCCTTTAAATTGGTCGTGGCAGTCCCTCCGGCCACATTAGCCTCAAAATGATTTTACTGCTTTCCTGTTTCTTTTGTGTTTCAGATCTGCAAGGATACTAGGGTTCTAAATGACCTTCTTAAAGCTTTAAAACCTTGCAGCAAAAGAAATAAAATTTATTCATATGAATAAGTGTATTTCATTTAAAAACTAACGGTAAAAACAAGTTAAAGAGCCATTTTAAATTAAAATTATGCCTCTATTATTGATACTTTATTTTACTCTATTTTAGAATTAAAATAGCTATGGATGGAGATGCTCTTAGAATTTGTTATGTACTTAGTTATAATTAGTGATGTATATTACATTTTAATGGGACCCAATAGTTACTTAATTGCTTGTGTACCTAGTTAGTTATACATGGCAACGAACAACCTATGATCACTGGGATCTTAATCCCTTTAAAATTGGTCAGCGTGGCAGTCCTGGCCTCCTGCCATTAGCCCGCTAATGATTTTATTGCCTTGTCGTTGTTTCTTTGTGTTTTTAAGACCTGCCGCTGATACTGGGTTCTAAAGGACCTTCTTAAAGCTAAAATAATTTTAAAACCTTGGAGCAAAAGAAATAAAATTTATTCATTTAATAATTGTATTTCATTTAAAAACTACGTAAAAACAAGTTAAAGAGCCATTTTAAATTAAAATTATGCTTATCGATATCAGTGATTTTACTCTATTTTGAGTTAAAATAGCTATGGCTGGAGATGCTCTTAGAATTTCAGTGTACCAGTTATACACGTAGGATGTATTTATTTACACATTTTAATAGGACCAGATAGTTACTTAGAATTGTTTAGGTGTACCTAGTTAGTTATACATGGCAACACAATAGCCTATGATCGGCTGGGATCTTAATCCCTTTAAAATTGGTCAAGCTGTGCAGTCCTGGCTCTCCGCTTGCCATTAGCCTGATTTTACTGTCTTGTCAAGTTTCTTTTGTGTTTTAAGACTGCCAAAGGATACTAGGGTTCTAAAGGACCTTCTTAAAGCTAAAATAATTTTAAAACCTTTGTTAAAAGAAATAAAATTCTATTCATTTAATAATTGTATTTCATTTAAAAACTACGGTAAAAACAAGTTAAAGAGCCATTTTTAAATTAAAAATTATGCTTATATTATCGATATCAGATTTTACTCTATTTTAGAGTTAAAATATGGCTGGAGATGCTCTTAGAATTTTAGTAAAATCTAAATACACGTAGGGATGTATTTATTTACACATTTTAATAGACCAGATAGTTACTTAGAATTGCTTAGGTGTACCTAGTTAGTTATACATGGTAAACACAACAGCCTATGATCTACTGGGATCTTAATCCCTTTAAAATTGGTCGCGGGTGGCAGTCCGCTCTCCGCCACATATCAAGGAATGATTTTACCGTCTTGTCGTTGTTTCTTTGTGTTTTTAAGACCTGCCAGTGATACTAGGTTCTAAAGGACCTTCTTAAAGCTAAAATAATTTTAAAACCTCAGAGCAAAAGAAATAAAATTTATTCATAAATTTCATTTAAAAACTACGGTAAAAACAAGTTAAAGAGCCATTTTAAATTAAAATTATGCTTATATTATCGATACTGTATTTTACTCTATTTTAGTTAAAATAGCTATGGATGAGATGCTCTTAGAATTTTAGGTGTACCTAGTTATACACGAGGATGTTTATTTACACATTTTAATGGGACCAGATAGTTACTTAGAATTGCTTGTGTACCTAGTTAGTTATACATAACACAACAGCCTATGATCGGTGGGATCTTAATCCCTTTAAAATTGGTCACGGTGGCAGTCCTGGCCCGCTTACATTAGCCTGCGAATGATTTTACTGCCTTGGCTGTTTCTTTTGTGTTTTTAAGACCGCCGCTGATACTAGGGTTCTAAAGGACCTTCTTAAAGCTAAAATAATTTTAAAACCTTTGCAGCAAAAGAAATAAAATTCTATTCATTTAATAATTGTATTTCATTTAAAAACTACTGTAAAAACAAGTTAAAGAGCCATTTTTAAATTAAAATTATGCTTATATTATCGATACTTTAATTTACTCTATTTTAATTAAAAGCTATGGAGATGCTCTAGAATTTCTACCTAGTTATACACGAGGGATGTATTTATATACACATTTTAATGGGACCAGATAGTTATTTAATTGCTTAGTGTACCTAGTTAGTTATACATGGCAACACAACAGCCTATGATCGATGGGATCTTAACCTTTAAAATTGGTCAAGCGGTGGCAGTCCTGGCTTCCGCCATTAGCCCCAAATGATTTTACTGTCTTGCCGTTTCTTTTGTGTTTTCCAGACCGCCAAGGATACTAGGGTTCTAAAGGACCTTCTTAAAGCTAAAATAATTTTAAAACCTTGCAGCAAAAGAAATAAAATTTATTCATATGAATAAGTGTATTTCATTTAAAAACCTACGGTAAAAACAAGTTAAAGAGCCATTTTTAAATTAAAATTATGCCTCTATTATTAGATACTGTTTTTACTCTATTTTAGAATTAAAATAGCTATGGAGAGATGCTCTTAGAATTTGTTATGTACTTAGTTATACACGTAGATGTATATACACATTTTAATGGGACCCAATAGTTACTTAGAATTGCTTGTGTACCTAGTTATATACATGGCAACGAACAACCTATGATCTACTGGGATCTTAATCCCAATTGGTCAAGTGGCAGTCCCGCTCCGCTTGCCATTAGCGCATGAATGATTTTATCGCTCTTGTGTTTCTTTTGTGTTTTAAGACCTGCCAAGGATACTAGGGTTCTAAAGGACCTTCTTAAAGCTAAAATAATTTTAAAACCTTTGCAGCAAAAGAAATAAAATTTATTCATTTAATAATTGTATTTCATTTAAAAACTACGGTAAAAACAAGTTAAAGAGCCATTTTTAAATTAAAATTATGCTTATATTATCGATATCAGATTTTACTCTATTTTAGAGTTAAAATAGCTATGGATGGAGATGCTCTAGAATTTTAGTGTAACCTAGTTATACATTTAGGGATGTATTTATATACACATTTTAATAGACCGTGATACTTTAGAATTGCTTAGTGTACCTAGTTAGTTATACATGGCAACACAACAGCCTATGATCTACTGGGATCTTAATCCCTTTAAAATTGGTCAAGCGGTGGCAGTCCTGCTCACGCCATTAGCCCGCGAATTTTTATCAATTACGTTGTTTTGTGTTTTAAGACCTGCCAAGGATACTAGGTTCTAAAGGACCTTCTTTAAAGCTAAATAAAACCTTGCAGCAAAAGAAATAAAATTCTATTCATTTAATAATTGTATTTCATTTAAAAACTACGGTAAAAACAAGTTAAAGAGCCATTTTAAATTAAAATTATGCTTATATTATCGATACTTTAATTTACTCTATTTTAGAATTAAAAAGTTATGATGCAGATGCTCTTAGAATTTTAGTGTACCTAGTTATACACGTAGGGATGTATTTATATACACATTTTAATGGGACCAGATAGTTATAGAATTGCTTAGTGTACCTAGTTAGTTATACATGGCAACACAACAGCCTATGATCGGATGGGGATCTTAATCCCTTTAAAATTGGTCAAGCTGTGGCAGTCCTGCTCTCAGCTTGCCATTAGCCTGCAAATGATTTTACCTCTACAAGTTTTTTGTGTTTCCACCTGCCATGATACTAGGTTTCAAATGACCTTCTTAAAGCTAAAATAATTTTAAAACCTTTGCAGCAAAAGAAATAAAATCTATTCATATGAATAAGTGTATTTTAAAAACCTACGGTAAAAACAAGTTAAAGAGCCATTTTAAATTAAAATTATGCCCTATTATTAGATATTTATTTTACTCTATTTTAGAATTAAAATAGCTATGGATGAGATGCTCTTAGAATTTCTTATGTACTTAGTTATACACGTAGGATGTATATATACACATTTTAATGGGACCCAATAGTTACTTAGAATTGCTTAGTGTACCTAGTTAGTTATACATGGCAACGCGAACAACCTATGATCGGCGGGATCTTAACCTTTAAATTGGTCACGGTGGCAGTCCTGCTCTTGCCATTAGCCTGCTAATGATTTTACTGCCTCATTGGTTTTTTTGTGTTTTTAAGACCCGCCTGATACTAGGTTCTAAAGGACCTCTTAAAGCTTAAATAATTTTAAAACCTTGAGCAAAAGAAATAAAATTTATTCATTTAATAATTGTATTTCATTTAAAAACTACGGTAAAACAAGTTAAAGAGCCATTTTAAATTAAAATTATGCTTATATTATCGATATGATTTTACTCTATTTTAGAGTTAAATAGCTATGGCTGGAGATGCTCTAGAATTTAGGTGTACCAGTTATACACGTAGGATGTATTTATATACACATTTTAATGGACTGATAGTTACTTAATTGCTAGTGTACCTAGTTAGTTATACATGGCAACACAACAGCCTATGATCGGCGGGATCTTAATCCCTTTAAAATTGGTCGTGCAAGTCCTGGCTCTCCGCTTACATTAGCCCGCGAATGATTTTAATCGCTCACGTTGTTTCTTTGTGTTTTTAAGACTCCAAGGATACTAGGTTCTAAAGGACCTTCTTAAAGCTAAAATAATTTTAAAACCTTTCAGCAAAAGAAATAAAATTCTATTCATTTAATAATGTATTTCATTTAAAAACCACAAAAAAACAAGTTAAAGAGCCATTTTAAATTAAAATTATGCTTATATTATCGATATCAGATTTTACCTATTTTAGAGTTAAAAAGCGGATGGAGATGCTCTAGAATTTTAGGTGTACCTAGTTATACACGTAGGGATGTATTTATATACACATTTTAAGACCAGATAGTTATTGAATTGCTTAAAATTTAGTTAGTTATACATGGCAACACAACAGCCTATGATCGGTGGGATCTTAATCCTTTAAAATTGGTCAAGCGTGCAGTCCGGCCTCCGCTTACATTAGCCTGCTAATGATTTAATCGCTCTTGCTGTTTCTTTTGTGTTTTTAAGACCCGCCAATGATACTAGGGTTCTAAAGGACCTTCTTAAGCTAAAATAATTTTAAAACCTTTGCAGCAAAAGAAATAAAATCTATTCATTTAATAATTGTATTTTTTTAAAAACTACGGTAAAAACAAGTTAAAGAGCCATTTTAAATTAAAAATTATGTTATATCGATACTTTAATTTACTTTATTTAGAGTTAAAAAGTTATGATGAGATGCTCTAGAATTTCTGTGTACCTATTATACACGTAGGATGTATTTATATACACATTTTAATGGGACCTGATAGTTACTTAATTGCTTAAAGTGTACCTAGTTAGTTATACATATAACAGCCTATGATCGACGGGGATCTTAATCCCTTTAAAATTGGTCAGCTGTGGCAGTCCCGGCCTCCCGCTTGCCATTAATTGCAAATGATCACCGCCTGTTTTGTGTTTTGCCTGCCATGATACTGTGGTTCTAAAGGACCTTCTTAAAGCTAAAATAATTTAAAACCTTTGCAAAGAAAAGAAATAAAATTCTATTCATATAATAAGTGTATTTATTAAAAACTACAAAAAAACAAGTTAAAGAGCCATTTTAAATTAAAATTATGCTCTATTATTTTATTTTACTCTATTTAGAATTAAAATAGCTATGGATGGAGATGCTCTTAGAATTCTTAAGTGTACTAGTTATACACTAGGGAATTTATATACACATTTTAATCGGGACCAATAGTTACTTAGAATTGCTTAGTACCTAGTTAGTTATACATGGCAACACAACAACCTATGATCGCCGGGATCTTAATCCCTTTAAAATGGTCAAGCCGGCAGTCCGGCTCCCGCACATTAGCCTGCTAATGATTTTAATCATTTCACGTTGTTTCTTTTGTGTTTTAAGACCTGCCAAAGGATACTAGGTTCTAAAGGACCTTCTAAAGCTAAAATAATTTTAAAACTTTCAGCAAAAGAAATAAAATTCTATTCATTTAATAATTGTATTTAAAAAAACTACGTAAAAACAAGTTAGTTAAAGAGCCTTAAATTAAAATTATGCTTATATTATCGACATCAGATTTTACTCTATTTTGAGTTAAAATAGCTATGGCTGGAGATGCTCTAGAATTTTAAGGTTCGCTATACACGTAGGATGTATTTATTACACATTTTAATAGACCAGATAGTTACTTAGAATTGCTGAAAATTTAGTTAGTTATACATGGCAACACAATAGCCTATGATCGGTCAGATCTTAATCCCTTTAAAATTGGTCAAGTGGCAGTCCCGGCTCCGCCGCCATTAGCCCGCGAATGATTTTACTGTCTCATTGTTCTTTTGTGTTTTTAAGACCATGCTGATACTAGGTTCTAGGACCTTCTAAAGCTAAAATAATTTTAAAACCTTGCGCAAAAGAAATAAAATTATTCATTTAATTGTATTTCATTTAAAAAACTGTAAAACAAGTTAAAGAGCCATTTTTAAATTAAAATTATGCTATATTATCGATAATCAGATTTTACTCTATTTTAGAGTTAGCTATGGTGGAGATGCTTTAGAATTTCTGTGTACCCAGTTATACACGTAGGATGTATTTATTTACATTTTAATAGGACCAGATAGTTAATTACAGCTTAAAATTAGTTAGTTATACATGGTAACACAACAGTTCTTATGATCGTGGGATCTTAACTTTAAATTGGTCAAGCGGTAGTCCCGCCTCCCGCCATTAGCCTGCAAATGATTTTAATTGCTTGCAAGTGTTTCTTTGTGTTTTCAGACCTCAAGATACTAGGGTTCTAAAGGACTTCTTAAAGCTAAATACTTTAAAACTCAGAAGCAAAGAAATAAAATTCTATTCATATGAATATTAAAACCTTTGCAGCAAAAGAAATAAAAATTTATTCATATGAATAAGTGTATTTCATTTAAAAACCTAATGCAAAAACAGTTAAAGAGCCACTTTAAATTAAAATTATGCCTCTATTATTAGATACTTTATTTGCTCTATTTTAGAATTTAAAATAGCTATGGATGGAGATGCTCTGAATTTGTTAAGGTACTTAGTTATAGCCATCGTAGGTGTATATACACATTTTAATGGGACCTAATAAGCATTTAGAATTGCTTGTGTACCAAGTTAGTTATACATGGCAACGAACAACCTATGATCTGGCCAGATCTTAATCCCTTTAAAATTGGTCGTTGTGGCAGTCCCGCCTCCCATTAGCCTCGCTAATGATTTTATTGCCTCACGTTGTTTCTTTTGTGTTTTAAGACCACAAGGATACTTTGTTCTAAAGGACCCTTAAAGCTAAAATAATTTTAAAACTCATGGCAAAGAAATAAAAATTCTATTCATTTAATAATTGTTTCATTTAAAAACTACTTTAAAAACAAGTTAAAGTTTCATTTAAATTAAAATTATGCTTATATTATTAATTATTTTACTCATTTAGAGTTAAAATAGCCATGGCTGGAGATGCTCTAGAATTTTAGGTGTACCCAGCTATACACGATGTATTTATTTACATTTTAATGGACCAGAGAGTACATTTTAATTACAGTACCTAGTTAGTTATACATGGCAACACAACAGCCTATGATCTACTGGGGATCTTAATCCCTTTTAAAATTAGTCAAGCGGTGGCAGTCCTGGCTCGCTTGCCATTAGCCTCAAGAAATGATTTTAACTGCTCACAAGGTTTCTTTTGTGTTTTCTGACCAAGATACTGTGAATTTAGCAACCTCTAAAGCTAAAATACTTGAAAACCTTTCATAAAGAAAAGAAATAAAATTTATTCATATGAATAATATTAAAACCTTACAAAAAGAAATAAAATTATTCATTTAATAATTGTATTTCATTTTAAAACCTACTAGAAAATGTTAAAGAGCCATTTTAAATAAAATTATGTTATATTATCAGATACTGTATTTTACTCTATTTGTAGGTATAAT
>JAEACV010000301.1:0-22972 GCA_016432835.1 Brassica nigra
TGGAGGATGAAAATGCAATAAACACATTATTGTATTTTTTGAATTTTACTCAAAATTTTAGGTTAACCCTACTAAAAATATTGAATTTTCTGTTAAATGCTCTGGTGTAATCAAGTTTGTACTCTTTATTGTTGTTTAAAATATTTAGCCACATTCTAAATTTGTATTAATGTATTCTTAACTATCTTTCAAGTTACATTTATAATTTAAATTTTTAACAATTAATTTAGTTTAAATCTATATTGCTTGAATAAGTGGATTAACCACTATATAATCACTATTACAGAAAACGGAGACAAAAAGTCTTAACCTATTTTACCATCATAATATGACAGTGGAGGATGCAAAATGCAATAAACAATATTACATTTTTGAATTTTACTCAAAATTTGTAGGTTAACCCTACGTAAAATATTGAATTTTTAGTTAAATGCTCTATGTATCTAAGTTTGTACTCTTTAGTGTTGTTTAAAATATTTAGCCACATTCTAAATTTGTATTAATGTATTCTTAACTATCTTCAAGTTACATTTTAATTTAAATTTTTAACAATTAATTTAGTTTTATATTGTGAATAAGTGGATTAACCACTATATAATCACTATTATCTAGAAAAACTGAGACAAAAAGGTTCAACCTATTTTACCATCATAATATTTATGGAGGATGCAAATGCACAAAACAATATTGTCATATTTTTGAATTTTACTCAATTGTAGGTTAACCCCTACTAAAATATTGATTTTTTAAATGCTCTATGTAATCAAGTTTGTACTCTTTTATGTTGTTTAAAATATTTACCCACATTCTAAATTTGTATTAATGTATTCTTAACATCTTTCAGTTTAATTTAAATTTTAATTTAGTTTAAATTCATATATTGCTTGAATAAGTGGATTAACCACTATATAATCACTATTATCTAGAAAACGGAGACAAAAGGTTCCTAACCTATTTTACCATCATAATATGACAGTGGAGGATGCAAAATGCAATAAAACAATATTGTCATATTTTGAATTTTACTCAAAATTTGAGAGTTAACCCCACTAAAATATTGAATTTTCTAAATGCTCTATGTAATCAAGTTTGTACTCTTTTGTTGTTTAAAATATTTACCACATTCTAAATTTGTATTAATGTATTCTTAACTATCTTCAAGTTACATTTACATAATTTAAATTTTTAACAATTAATTTAGTTTAAATTCATATATTGCTTGAATAAGTGGATTAACCACTATATAATCACTATTATCTAGAAAACTGAGACAAAAAGGTTTCTAACCTATTTTACCATCATAATATGACAGTGAGGATGAAAATGCAATAAAACAATATTGTCATATTTTTGAATTTTACTCAAAATTTGTAGGTTAACCTCTGAAAATATTGAATTTTCGTTAAATGCTCTATGTACAAGTTTGTACTCTTTAGTGTTGTTTAAAAATATTTAGCCACATTCTAAATTTGTATTAATGTATTCTTAACTATCTTTCAAGTTACATTTACATAATTTAAATTTTAACAATTAATTTAGTTTAAATTCATATATTGCTTGAATAAGTGGATTAACCACTATATAATCACTATTATCTAGAAAACGAGACAAAAAGGTTCTAACCTATTTTACCATCATAATATGACAGTGGAGGATGCAAAATGCAATAAAACAATATTGTCATATTTTTGAATTTAACTCAAAATTTGTATTAACCCCTAAAAATATTGAATTTTCGTTAAATGCTCTATGTAATCAAGTTACTCTTAGTTGTTTAAAATATTTAGCCACATTCTAAATTTGTATTAATGTATTCTTAACTATCTTTCAAGTTACATTTACATAATTTAAATTTTAACAATTAATTTAGTTTAAATTCATATATTGCTTGAATAAGTGGATTAACCACTATATAATCACTATTATCTAGAAAACGGAGACAAAAGGTTCCTAACCTATTTTACCATCATAATATGACAGTGGAGGATGAAAATGCAATAAAACAATATTGTCATATTTTTAATTTTACAAAATTTGTAGGTAACCCTACTAAAATATTGAATTTTCAAGTTAAATGCTCTATGTACTGAAGTTTGTACTTTAGTGTTGTTTAAAATATTTAGCCACATTCTAAATTTGTATTAATGTATTCTTAACTATCTTCAAGTTACATTTACATAATTTAAATTTTTAACAATTAATTTAGTTTAAATTCATATATTGCTTGAATAAGTGGATTAACCACTATATAATCACTATTATCTAGAAAACTGAGACAAAAAGGTTCCTAACCTATTTTACCATCATAATATGACAGTGGAGGATGCAAAATGCAATAACAATATTGTCATATTTTTTGAATTTTACTCAAAATTTGTAGGTTAACCCTACTAAAATATTGTTTTTCTTAAATGCTCTATGTATCAAGTTTGTACTTTTAGGTTGTTTAAAATATTTAGCCACATTCTAAATTTGTATTAATGTATTCTTAACTATCTTTCAAGCATTTACATAATTTAAATTTTTAACAATTAATTTAGTTTAAATTCATATTGCTTGAATAAGTGGATTAACCACTATATAATCACTATTATCTAGAAAACGGAGACAAAAGGTTCCTAACCTATTTTACCATCATAATATGACAGTGGAGGATGCAAAATGCAATAAACAATATTGTCATATTTTTTGAATTTTACTCAAAATTTGTAGGTTAACTACCTAAAATATTGAATTTTTCGTTAAATGCTCTATGTAATCAAGTTTGTACCTTTAGTGTTGTTTAAAAATATTTAGCCACATTCTAAATTTGTATTAATGTATTCTTAACTATCTTTCAAGTTACATACATAATTTAAATTTTTAACAATTAATTTAGTTTAAATTCATATATTGCTTGAATAAGTGGATTAACCACTATATAATCACTATTATCTAGAAAACGGAGACAAAAAGGTTCCTAACCTATTTTACCATCATAATATGACAGTGGAGGATGCAAAATGCAATAAAACAATATTGTCATATTTTTGAATTTTACTCAAAATTTGTAGGTTAACCCCTACGAAAATATTGAATTTTCTGTTAAATGCTCTATGTAATTAATTACTCTTTAGTGTTGTTTAAAATATTTAGCCACATTCTAAATTTGTATTAATGTATTCTTAACTATCTTTCAAGTTACATTTACATAATTTAAATTTTTAACAATTAATTTAGTTTAAATTCATATATTGCTGAATAAGTGGATTAACCACTATATAATCACTATTATCTAGAAAACGGAGACAAAAAGGTTCCTAACCTATTTTACCATCATAATATGATGGAGTGGAAATTAAAATAGCAAACAATATTATATATTTTTGAATTTAACTCAAAATTTGGTTAACCCTAAAATATTGAATTTTTCTAAATGCTCTATGTACTGAAGTTTTAGTGTTGTTTAAAAATATTTAGCCACATTCTAAATTTGTATTAATGTATTCTTAACTATCTTTCAAGTTACATTTACATAATTTAAATTTTAACAATTAATTTAGTTTAAATTCATATATTGCTTGAATAAGTGGATTAACCACTATATAATCACTATTATCTAGAAAACGGACAAAAAGGTTCTAACCTATTTTACCATCATAATATGACAGTGGAGGATGCAAAATGCAATAAAACAATATTGTCATATTTTTGAATTTTACTCAAAATTTGTAAGTTAACCCCTTTTAAAATATTGAATTTTCGTTAAATGCTCTATGTAAGTTTGTACTTTTAGTGTTGTTTAAAAATATTTAGCCACATTCTAAATTTGTATTAATGTATTCTTAACTATCTTCAAGTTACATTTTACTAAATTTTAACAATTAATTAGTTTAAATTCATATATTGCTTGAATAAGTGGATTAACCACTATATAATCACTATTATCTAGAAAACGGAGACAAAAAGGTTCCTAACCTATTTTACCATCATAATATGACAGTGGAGGATGCAAAATGCAATAAAACAATATTGTCATATTTTTGAATTTTACTCAAAATTTGTAGTTAACCTAAATAAAATATTGAATTTTTCGTTAAATGCTCATGTAACAAGTTTGTACTCTTTAGTTTTAAAATATTTAGCCACATTCTAAATTTGTATTAATGTATTCTTAACTATCTTTCAAGTTATTTACATAATTTAAATTTTAACAATTAATTTAGTTTAAATTCATATATTGCTTGAATAAGTGGATTAACCACTATATAATCACTATTATCTAGAAAACGGAGACAAAAAGGTTCCTAACCTATTTTACCATCATAATATGACAGTGGAGGATGCAAATGCAATAAAACAATATTGTCATATTTTTGAATTTTACTCAAAATTTGTAGGTTAACCCCTACGAAAATATTGAATTTTCAAATGCTCTATGTAATGAAGTTTGTACTCTTTAGAGTTGTTTAAAATATTTAGCCACATTCTAAATTTGTATTAATGTATTCTTAACTATCTTCAAGTTACATTTAATTTAAATTTTAACAATTAATTTAGTTTAAATTCATATATTGCTTGAATAAGTGGATTAACCACTATATAATCACTATTATCTAGAAAACGGAGACAAAAAGGTTAACCTATTTTACCATCATAATATGACAGTGGAGGATGCAAAATGCAATAAAACAATATTGTCATATTTTTTGAATTTTACTCAAAATTTGTAGGTTAACCCCTACGAAATATTGAATTTTCGTTAAATGCTCAATGTACTGATGTTTGTACTCTTTATTTTTGTTTTAAAATATTTAGCCACATTCTAAATTTGTATTAATGTATTCTTAACTATCTTTCACAAATTTACATTTTAAATTTTTAACAATTAATTTAGTTTAAATTATATAATGCTTGAATAAGTGGATTAACCACTATATAATCACTATTATCTAGAAAACGGAGACAAAAAGGTTCCTAACCTATTTTACCCATCATGACAGTAGAGGATGGAAAATGCAACAAAACAATATTGTCATATTTTTGAATTTTACTCAAAATTTGTAGTTAACCCTACAAAATATTGAATTTTCTAAATGCTCTATGTAAGTTTGTACTCTTTAGTGTTGTTTAAAATATTTAGCCACATTCTAAATTTGTATTAATGGCCTTAACTATCTTTCAAGTTACATTTACATAATTTAAATTTTTAACAATTAATTTAGTTTAAATTCATATATTGCTTGAATAAGTGGATTAACCACTATATAATCACTATTATCTAGAAAACGGAGACAAAAAGTTCCTAACCTATTTTACCATCATAATATGACAGTGGAGGATGCAAAATGCAATAAAACAATATTGTCATATTTTTGAATTTTACTCAAAATTTGTGTTAACCCCAAAATATTGAAGTTTAAATGCTCTATGTAATGAAGTTTGTACTCTTAGTTTTTAAAATATTTAGCCACATTCTAAATTTGTATTAATGTATTCTTAACTATCTTTCAACTTACATAATTTAAATTTTTAACAATTAATTTAGTTTAAATTCATATATTGCTTGAATAAGTGGATTAACCACTATATAATCACTATTATCTAGAAAACGGAGACAAAAAGGTTCCAACCTATTTTACCATCATAATATGACAGTGGAGGATGCAAAATGCAATAAAACAATATTGTCATATTTTTGAATTTAACTCAAAATTTGTAGGTTAACCCTACAAATATTGAATTTTCGTTAAATGCTCTATGTAATAAGTTTGTACTCTTTAGTGTTGTTTAAAATATTTAGCCACATTCTAAATTTGTATTAATGTATTCTTAACTATCTTTCAAGTTACATAATTTAAAATTTTAACAATTAATTTAGTTTAAATTCATATAGCTTGAATAAGTGATTAACCACTATATAATCACTATTATCTAGAAAACTGAGACAAAAAGGTTCCTAACCTATTTTACCATCATAATATGACAGTGGAGGATGCAAAATGCAATAAAACAATATTGTCATTTTTTTAAACTCAAAATTGTATTAACCTCACAAAATATTGAATTTTCGTTAAATGCTCTATGTAACAAGTTTGTACTTTAGTGTTGTTTAAAATATTTAGCCACATTCTAAATTTGTATTAATGTATTCTTAACTATCTTTCAAGTTACATTTACATAATTTAAATTTTTAACAATTAATTTAGTTTAAATTCATATATTGCTTGAATAAGTGGATTAACCACTATAAATCACTATTATCTAGAAAACGAGACAAAAAGGTTCCTAACCTATTTTACCATCATAATATGACAGTGGAGGATGCAAAATGCAATAAAACAATATTGTCATATTTTGAATTTTACTCAAAATTTGTATTAACCCTACGAAAATATTGAATTTTTCTAAATGCTCTATGTACTGAAGTTTGTACTTTTGTGTTGTTTAAAATATTTAGCCACATTCTAAATTTGTATTAATGTATTCTTAACTATCTTTCAAGTTACATTTACATAATTTAAATTTTAACAATTAATTTAGTTTAAATTCATATATTGCTTGAATAAGTGGATTAACCACTATATAATCACTATTATCTAGAAAACGGAGACAAAAGGTTCCTAACCTATTTTACCATCATAATATGACAGTGGAGGATGCAAAATGCAATAAAACAATATTGTCATATTTTTGAATTTTACTCAAAATTTGTAGGTTAACCCTACTAAAATATTGAATTTTCTTAAATGCTCTATGTAACAAGTTTGTACTTTTAGTGTTGTTTAAAATATTTAGCCACATTCTAAATTTGTATTAATGTATTCTTAACTATCTTTCAAGTTACATTTACATAATTTAAATTTTTAAATTAATTTAGTTTAAATTCATATATTGTTGAATAAGTGGATTAACCACTATATAATCACTATTATCTAGAAAACGAGACAAAAAGGTTCCTAACCTATTTTACCATCATAATATGACAGTGGAGGATGCAAAATGCAATAAAACAATATTGTCATATTTTTGAATTTTACTCAAAATTTGTAGTTAACCCTACGAAAATATTGAATTTTTCTAAATGCTCTATGTATGAAGTTTGTACTTTATTGTTGTTTAAAAATATTTAGCCACATTCTAAATTTGTATTAATGTATTCTTAACTATCTTTCAAGTTACATTTACATAATTTAAATTTTAACAATTAATTTAGTTTAAATTCATATATTGCTTGAATAAGTGGATTAACCACTATATAATCACTATTATCTAAAAACGGAGACAAAAAGTTCTAACCTATTTTACCATCATAATATGACAGTGGAGGATGCAAAATGCAATAAAACAATATGTCATATTTTTTGAATTTACTCAAAATTGTAGGTTAACTCTACTAAAATATTGAATTTTCTGTTAAATGCTCTATGTACTAAGTTTGTACTCTTTAGTGTTGTTTAAAATATTTAGCCACATTCTAAATTTGTATTAATGTATTCTTAACTATCTTTCAAGTTACATTTACATAATTTAAATTTTTAACAATTAATTTAGTTTAAATATATATTGCAATAAGTGGATTAACCACTATATAATCACTATTATCTAGAAAACGGAGACAAAAAGGTTCCTAACCTATTTTACCATCATAATATGACAGTGGAGGATGCAAAATGCAATAAAACAATATTGTCATATTTTTGAATTTACTCAAAATTTGTAGTTAACCCTACTAAAATATTGAATTTTCTTAAATGCTCTATGTATGAAGTTTGTACTCTTATTGTTGTTTAAAATATTTAGCCACATTCTAAATTTGTATTAATGTATTCTTAACTATCTTTCAAGTTACATTTACATAATTTAAATTTTAACAATTTAGTTTAAATTCATATATTGCTTGAATAAGTGGATTAACCACTATATAATCACTATTATCTAGAAAACGGAGACAAAAGGTTCCTAACCTATTTTACCATCATAATATGACAGTGGAGGATGCAAAATGCAATAAAACAATATTGTCATATTTTTGAATTTTACTCAAAATTTGTAGGTTAACCCCTTGAAAATATTGAATTTTCGTTAAATGCTCTATGTAATGAAGTTTGTACTTTTTGTTTAAAATATTTAGCCACATTCTAAATTTGTATTAATGTATTCTTAACTATCTTTCAAGTTACATTTACATAATTTAAATTTTAACAATTAATTTAGTTTAAATTCATATATTGCTTGAATAAGTGGATTAACCACTATATAATCACTATTATCTAGAAAACGGAGAAAAAGGTTCCTAACCTATTTTACCATCATAATATGACAGTGGAGGATGCAAAATGCAATAAAACAATATTGTCATATTTTTGAATTTAACTCAAAATTTGTAGGTTAACCCTACGAAAATATTGAATTTTTTAAATGCTCTATGTATCAAGTTTGTACTTTAGTGTTGTTTAAAATATTTAGCCACATTCTAAATTTGTATTAATGTATTCTTAACTATCTTTCAAGTTACATTTACATAATTTAAATTTTAACAATTAATTTAGTTTAAATTCATATATTGCTTGAATAAGTGGATTAACCACTATATAATCACTATTATCTAGAAAACGGAGACAAAAAGGTTCCTAACCTATTTTACCATCATAATATGACAGTGGAGGATGCAAAATGCAATAAAACAATATTGTCATATTTTTGAATTTTACTCAAAATTTGTAGGTTAACCCTACTAAAATATTGAATTTTCTAAATGCTCTATGTAAAGTTTGTACTTTTAGTGTTGTTTAAAATATTTAGCCACATTCTAAATTTGTATTAATGTATTCTTAACTATCTTTCAAGTTACATTTACATAATTTAAATTTTAACAATTAATTTAGTTTAAATTCATATATTGCTTGAATAAGTGGATTAACCACTATATAATCACTATTATCTAGAAAACGGAGACAAAAAGGTTCCTAACCTATTTTACCATCATAATATGACAGTGGAGGATGCAAAATGCAATAAAACAATATTGTCATATTTTTGAATTTTACTCAAAATTTGTAGGTTAACCCCTACTAAAATATTGAATTTTTCTAAATGCTCTATGTAATCAAGTTTGTACTTTTAGTGTTGTTTAAAATATTTAGCCACATTCTAAATTTGTATTAATGTATTCTTAACTATCTTCAAGTTATTTACATAATTTAAATTTTAACAATTAATTTAGTTTAAATTCATATATTGCTTGAATAAGTGGATTAACCACTATATAATCACTATTATCTAGAAAAACGGAGACAAAAAAGGTTCCTAACCTATTTTACCATCATAATATGACAGTGGAGGATGCAAAATGCAATAAAACAATATTGTCATATTTTTGAATTTACTCAAAATTTGTAGGTTAACCCTACTAAAATATTGAATTTTTTAAATGCTCTATGTACTGAAGTTTGTACTCTTTAGTGTTGTTTAAAAATATTTAGCCACATTCTAAATTTGTATTAATGTATTCTTAACTATCTTTCAAGTTACATTTACATAATTTAAATTTTTAACAATTAATTTAGTTTAAATTCATATATGCTTGAATAAGTGGATTAACCACTATATAATCACTATTATCTAGAAAACGGAGACAAAAAGGTTCCTAACCTATTTTACCATCATAATATGACAGTGGAGGATGCAAAATGCAATAAAACAATATTGTCATATTTTTTGAATTTTACTCAAAATTTGTAGGTTAACCCACTAAAATATTGAATTTTCGTAAATGCTCTATGTAATGAAGTTTGTACTCTTTATTGTTGTTTAAAATATTTAGCCACATTCTAAATTTGTATTAATGTATTCTTAACTATCTTTCAAGTTACATTTACATAATTTAAATTTTAACAATTAATTTAGTTTAAATTCATATATTGCTTGAATAAGTGGATTAACCACTATATAATCACTATTATCTAGAAAACGGAGACAAAAGGTTCTAACCTATTTTACCATCATAATATGACAGTGGAGGATGCAAAATGCAATAAAACAATATTGTCATATTTTTGAATTTTACTCAAAATTTGTAGGTTAACCTCACTAAAATATTGAATTTTTTAAATGCTCTATGTAACAAGTTTGTACTTTTAGTGTTGTTTAAAATATTTAGCCACATTCTAAATTTGTATTAATGTATTCTTAACTATCTTTCAAGTTACATTTACATAATTTAAATTTTAACAATTAATTTAGTTTAAATTCATATATTGCTTGAATAAGTGGATTAACCACTATATAATCACTATTATCTAGAAAACGGAGACAAAAAGGTTTCTAACCTATTTTACCATCATAATATGACAGTGGAGGATGCAAAATGCAATAAAACAATATTGTCATATTTTTGAATTTTACTCAAAATTTGTAGGTTAACCCTACTAAAATATTGAATTTTCGTTAAATGCTCTATGTAATCAAGTTTGTACTCTTTAGTGTTGTTTAAAATATTTAGCCACATTCTAAATTTGTATTAATGTATTCTTAACTATCTTTCAAGTTACATTTACATAATTTAAATTTTAACAATTAATTTAGTTTAAATTCATATATTGCTTGAATAAGTGGATTAACCACTATATAATCACTATTATCTAGAAAACGGAGACAAAAAGGTTCCTAACCTATTTTACCATCATAATATGACAGTGGAGGATGCAAAATGCAATAAAACAATATTGTCATATTTTTGAATTTTACTCAAAATTTGTAGTTAACCCCTACGAAAATATTGAATTTTCGTTAAATGCTCTATGTAATCAAGTTTGTACTCTTTGTTGTTTAAAATATTTAGCCACATTCTAAATTTGTATTAATGTATTCTTAACTATCTTTCAAGTTACATTTACATAATTTAAATTTTAACAATTAATTTAGTTTAAATTCATATATTGCTTGAATAAGTGGATTAACCACTATATAATCACTATTATCTAGAAAACGGAGACAAAAAGGTTCCTAACCTATTTTACCATCATAATATGACAGTGGAGGATGCAAAATGCAATAAAACAATATTGTCATATTTTTGAATTTTACTCAAAATTTGTAGGTTAACCTACGAAAATATTGAATTTTCGTTAAATGCTCTATGTAATCAAGTTTGTACTTTTAGTGTTGTTTAAAAATATTTAGCCACATTCTAAATTTGTATTAATGTATTCTTAACTATCTTCAAGTTACATTTACATAATTTAAATTTTAACAATTAATTTAGTTTAAATTCATATATTGCTGAATAAGTGGATTAACCACTATATAATCACTATTATCTAGAAAACGGAGACAAAAAGGTTCCTAACCTATTTTACCATCATAATATGACAGTGGAGGATGCAAAATGCAATAAAACAATATTGTCATATTTTTGAATTTTACTCAAAATTTGTAGGTTAACCCCTACGAAAATATTGAATTTTCGTTAAATGCTCTATGTAATCAAGTTTGTACTTTAAGTGTTGTTTAAAATATTTAGCCACATTCTAAATTTGTATTAATGTATTCTTAACTATCTTTCAAGTTACATTTACATAATTTAAATTTTAACAATTAATTTAGTTTAAATTCATATATTGCTTGAATAAGTGGATTAACCACTATATAATCACTATTATCTAGAAAACGGAGACAAAAAGGTTCCTAACCTATTTTACCATCATAATATGACAGTGGAGGATGCAAAATGCAATAAAACAATATTGTCATATTTTTGAATTTTACTCAAAATTTGTAGGTTAACCCTATAAAATATTGAATTTTTCGTTAAATGCTCTATGTAATCAAGTTTGTACTTTTAGTTGTTTAAAATATTTAGCCACATTCTAAATTTGTATTAATGTATTCTTAACTATCTTTCAAGTTACATTTACATAATTTAAATTTTAACAATTAATTTAGTTTAAATTCATATATTGCTTGAATAAGTGGATTAACCACTATATAATCACTATTATCTAGAAAACGGAGACAAAAGGTTCCTAACCTATTTTACCATCATAATATGACAGTGGAGGATGCAAAATGCAATAAAACAATATTGTCATATTTTTGAATTTACTCAAAATTTGTAGGTTAACCTAAATATTGAATTTTTCGTTAAATGCTCTATGTAATCAAGTTTGTACTTTTGTTGTTTAAAATATTTAGCCACATTCTAAATTTGTATTAATGTATTCTTAACTATCTTTCAAGTTACATTTACATAATTTAAATTTTTAACAATTAATTTAGTTTAAATTCATATATTGCTTGAATAAGTGGATTAACCACTATATAATCACTATTATCTAGAAAACGGAGACAAAAAGGTTCCTAACCTATTTTACCATCATAATATGACAGTGGAGGATGCAAAATGCAATAAAACAATATTGTCATATTTTTGAATTTTACTCAAAATTTGTAGGTTAACCCTACGAAAATATTGAATTTTCGTTAAATGCTCTAACAAGTTTGTACTCTTTAGTGTTGTTTAAAATATTTAGCCACATTCTAAATTTGTATTAATGTATTCTTAACTATCTTTCAAGTTACATTTACATAATTTAAATTTTTAACAATTAATTTAGTTTAAATTCATATATTGCTTGAATAAGTGGATTAACCACTATATAATCACTATTATCTAGAAAACGGAGACAAAAAGGTTCCTAACCTATTTTACCATCATAATATGACAGTGGAGGATGCAAAATGCAATAAAACAATATTGTCATATTTTTGAATTTTACTCAAAATTTGTTAACCCTACTAAAATATTGAATTTTCGTTAAATGCTCTATGTAATCAAGTTTGTACTTTAGTTGTTTAAAAATATTTAGCCACATTCTAAATTTGTATTAATGTATTCTTAACTATCTTCAAGTTACATTTACATAATTTAAATTTTAACAATTAATTTAGTTTAAATTCATATATTGCTTGAATAAGTGGATTAACCACTATATAATCACTATTATCTAGAAAACGGAGACAAAAGGTTCCTAACCTATTTTACCATCATAATATGACAGTGGAGGATGCAAAATGCAATAAAACAATATTGTCATATTTTTGAATTTTACTCAAAATTTGTAGGTTAACCCTACGAAAATATTGAATTTTCGTTAAATGCTCTATGTATCAAGTTTGTACTCTTTAGTGTTGTTTAAAATATTTAGCCACATTCTAAATTTGTATTAATGTATTCTTAACTATCTTTCAAGTTACATTTACATAATTTAAATTTTAACAATTAATTTAGTTTAAATTCATATATTGCTTGAATAAGTGGATTAACCACTATATAATCACTATTATCTAGAAAACGGAGACAAAAAGGTTCCTAACCTATTTTACCATCATAATATGACAGTGGAGGATGCAAAATGCAATAAAACAATATTGTCATATTTTTGAATTTTACTCAAAATTTGTAGGTTAACCCCTACTAAAAATATTGAATTTTCGTTAAATGCTCTATGTAATCAAGTTTGTACTTTTAGTGTTGTTTAAAATATTTAGCCACATTCTAAATTTGTATTAATGTATTCTTAACTATCTTCAAGTTACATTTACATAATTTAAATTTTTAACAATTAATTTAGTTTAAATTCATATTGCTTGAATAAGTGGATTAACCACTATATAATCACTATTATCTAGAAAACGGAGACAAAAAGGTTCCTAACCTATTTTACCATCATAATATGACAGTGGAGGATGCAAAATGCAATAAAACAATATTGTCATATTTTTGAATTTTACTCAAAATTTGTAGGTTAACCCCTAAAATATTGAATTTTAAATGCTCTATGTATGAAGTTTGTACTCTTTAGTGTTGTTTAAAATATTTAGCCACATTCTAAATTTGTATTAATGTATTCTTAACTATCTTTCGAGTTACATTTACATAATTTAAATTTTTAACAATTAATTTAGTTTAAATTCATATATTGCTTGAATAAGTGGATTAACCACTATATAATCACTATTATCTAGAAAACGGAGACAAAAGGTTCCTAACCTATTTTACCATCATAATATGACAGTGGAGGATGCAAAATGCAATAAAACAATATTGTCATATTTTTGAATTTACTCAAAATTTGTAGGTTAACCCTACGAAAATATTGAATTTTTAAATGCTCTATGTAATGAAGTTTGTACTCTTTAGTTGTTTAAAAATATTTAGCCACATTCTAAATTTGTATTAATGTATTCTTAACTATCTTTCAAGTTACATTTACATAATTTAAATTTTAACAATTAATTTAGTTTAAATTCATATATTGCTTGAATAAGTGGATTAACCACTATATAATCACTATTATCTAGAAAACGAGACAAAAGGTTCTAACCTATTTTACCATCATAATATGACAGTGGAGGATGCAAAATGCAATAAAACAATATTGTCATATTTTTGAATTTTACTCAAAATTTGTAGTTAACCCTACGAAAATATTGAATTTTTCGTTAAATGCTCTATGTAATTTGTACTTTTAATGTTGTTTAAAATATTTAGCCACATTCTAAATTTGTATTAATGTATTCTTAACTATCTTTCAAGTTACATTTACATAATTTAAATTTTAACAATTAATTTAGTTTAAATTCATATATTGCTTGAATAAGTGGATTAACCACTATATAATCACTATTATCTAGAAAACGGAGACAAAAAGGTTCCTAACCTATTTTACCATCATAATATGACAGTGGAGGATGCAAAATGCAATAAAACAATATTGTCATATTTTTGAATTTTACTCAAAATTTGTAGGTTAACCTCACTGAAAATATTGAATTTTCGTTAAATGCTCTATGTATCAAGTTTGTACTCTTTAGTGTTGTTTAAAATATTTAGCCACATTCTAAATTTGTATTAATGTATTCTTAACTATCTTTCAAGTTACATTTACATAATTTAAATTTTAACAATTAATTTAGTTTAAATTCATATATTGCTTGAATAAGTGGATTAACCACTATATAATCACTATTATCTAGAAAACGGAGACAAAAAGGTTCCTAACCTATTTTACCATCATAATATGACAGTGGAGGATGCAAAATGCAATAAAACAATATTGTCATATTTTTGAATTTTACTCAAAATTTGTAGGTTAACCCTACGAAAATATTGAATTTTCGTTAAATGCTCTATGTAATCAAGTTTGTACTTTTAGTGTTGTTTAAAAATATTTAGCCACATTCTAAATTTGTATTAATGTATTCTTAACTATCTTCAAGTTACATTTACATAATTTAAATTTTTAACAATTAATTTAGTTTAAATTCATATATTGCTTGAATAAGTGGATTAACCACTATATAATCACTATTATCTAGAAAACGGAGACAAAAAGGTTTCTAACCTATTTTACCATCATAATATGACAGTGGAGGATGCAAAATGCAATAAAACAATATTGTCATATTTTTGAATTTTACTCAAAATTTGTAGTTAACCCTACGAAAATATTGAATTTTTCGTTAAATGCTCTATGTAAGTTTGTACTTTTAGTGTTGTTTAAAATATTTAGCCACATTCTAAATTTGTATTAATGTATTCTTAACTATCTTTCAAGTTACATTTACATAATTTAAATTTTTAACAATTAATTTAGTTTAAATTCATATATTGCTTGAATAAGTGGATTAACCACTATATAATCACTATTATCTAGAAAACGGAGACAAAAAGGTTTCTAACCTATTTTACATCATAATATGACAGTGGAGGATGCAAAATGCAATAAAACAATATTGTCATATTTTGAATTTTACTCAAAATTTGTGTTAACCCTACTAAAATATTGAATTTTTCTAAATGCTCTATGTAATGAAGTTTGTACTCTTTAGTGTTGTTTAAAATATTTAGCCACATTCTAAATTTGTATTAATGTATTCTTAACTATCAAGTTACATTTACATAATTTAAATTTTAACAATTAATTTAGTTTAAATTCATATATTGCTTGAATAAGTGGATTAACCACTATATAATCACTATTATCTAGAAAACGGAGACAAAAGGTTCTAACCTATTTTACCATCATAATATGACAGTGGAGGATGCAAAATGCAATAAAACAATATTGTCATATTTTTGAATTTTACTCAAAATTTGTAGGTTAACCCTACGAAAATATTGAATTTTCGTTAAATGCTCTATGTAAAGTTTGTACTCTTTTGTTGTTTAAAATATTTAGCCACATTCTAAATTTGTATTAATGTATTCTTAACTATCTTTCAAGTTACATTTACATTTTAAATTTTTAACAATTAATTTAGTTTAAATTCATATATTGCTTGAATAAGTGGATTAACCACTATATAATCACTATTATCTAGAAAACGAGACAAAAAGGTTCCTAACCTATTTTACCATCATAATATGACAGTGGAGGATGCAAAATGCAATAAAACAATATTGTCATATTTTTGAATTTTACTCAAAATTTGTAGGTTAACCCTACGAAAATATTGAATTTTCGTTAAATGCTCTATGTAATGAAGTTGTACTCTTTAGTGTTGTTTAAAATATTTAGCCACATTCTAAATTTGTATTAATGTATTCTTAACTATCTTTCAAGTTACATTTACATAATTTAAATTTTTAACAATTAATTTAGTTTAAATTCATATATTGCTTGAATAAGTGGATTAACCACTATATAATCACTATTATCTAGAAAACGGAGACAAAAAGGTTCCTAACCTATTTTACCATCATAATATGACAGTGGAGGATGCAAAATGCAATAAAACAATATTGTCATATTTTGAATTTTACTCAAAATTTGTAGTTAACCCTACAAAATATTGAATTTTTCGTTAAATGCTCTATGTAATCAAGTTTGTACTTTTAGTTGTTTAAAAATATTTAGCCACATTCTAAATTTGTATTAATGTATTCTTAACTATCTTTCAAGTTACATTTACATAATTTAAATTTTAACAATTAATTTAGTTTAAATTCATATATTGCTTGAATAAGTGGATTAACCACTATATAATCACTATTATCTAGAAAACGGAGACAAAAAGGTTCCTAACCTATTTTACCATCATAATATGACAGTGGAGGATGCAAAATGCAATAAAACAATATTGTCATATTTTTGAATTTACTCAAAATTTGTAGGTTAACCCTAAAAATATTGAATTTTCGTTAAATGCTCTATGTAATCAAGTTTGTACTCTTTAGTGTTGTTTAAAATATTTAGCCACATTCTAAATTTGTATTAATGTATTCTTAACTATCTTTCAAGTTACATTTACATAATTTAAATTTTAACAATTAATTTAGTTTAAATTCATATATTGCTTGAATAAGTGGATTAACCACTATATAATCACTATTATCTAGAAAACGGAGACAAAAGGTTCCTAACCTATTTTACCATCATAATATGACAGTGGAGGATGCAAAATGCAATAAAACAATATTGTCATATTTTTGAATTTTACTCAAAATTTGTAGGTTAACCCTACTAAAATATTGAATTTTTCTAAATGCTCTATGTAATCAAGTTTGTACTCTTTAGTGTTGTTTTAAAATATTTAGCCACATTCTAAATTTGTATTAATGTATTCTTAACTATCTTTCAAGTTACATTTACATAATTTAAATTTTAACAATTAATTTAGTTTAAATTCATATATTGCTTGAATAAGTGGATTAACCACTATATAATCACTATTATCTAGAAAACGGAGACAAAAAGGTTCCTAACCTATTTTACCATCATAATATGACAGTGGAGGATGCAAAATGCAATAAAACAATATTGTCATATTTTTGAATTTACTCAAAATTTGTAGGTTAACCCTACGAAAATATTGAATTTTTCAAATGCTCTATGTATGAAGTTTGTACTCTATTGTTGTTTAAAATATTTAGCCACATTCTAAATTTGTATTAATGTATTCTTAACTATCTTTCAAGTTACATTTACATAATTTAAATTTTAACAATTAATTTAGTTTAAATTCATATATTGCTTGAATAAGTGGATTAACCACTATATAATCACTATTATCTAGAAAACGAGACAAAAAGGTTCCTAACCTATTTTACCATCATAATATGACAGTGGAGGATGCAAAATGCAATAAAACAATATTGTCATATTTTTGAATTTTACTCAAAATTTAGGTTAACCCTACTAAAATATTGAATTTTTCTAAATGCTCTATGTAATCAAGTTTGTACTCTTTATGTTGTTTAAAATATTTAGCCACATTCTAAATTTGTATTAATGTATTCTTAACTATCTTTCAAGTTACATTTACATAATTTAAATTTTTAACAATTAATTTAGTTTAAATTCATATATTGCTTGAATAAGTGGATTAACCACTATATAATCACTATTATCTAGAAAACGGAGACAAAAGGTTCCTAACCTATTTTACCATCATAATATGACAGTGGAGGATGCAAAATGCAATAAAACAATATTGTCATATTTTTGAATTTTACTCAAAATTTGTAGGTTAACCCTACTAAAATATTGAATTTTCTAAATGCTCTATGTAATGAAGTTTGTACTCTTTAGTGTTGTTTAAAATATTTAGCCACATTCTAAATTTGTATTAATGTATTCTTAACTATCTTTCAAGTTACATTTACATAATTTAAATTTTTAACAATTAATTTAGTTTAAATTCATATATTGCTTGAATAAGTGGATTAACCACTATATAATCACTATTATCTAGAAAACGGAGACAAAAAGGTTCCTAACCTATTTTACCATCATAATATGACAGTGGAGGATGCAAAATGCAATAAAACAATATTGTCATATTTTTGAATTTACTCAAAATTTGTAGTTAACCCCTTAAAATATTGAATTTTCAAGTTAAATGCTCTATGTAAGTTTGTACTCTTTAGTGTTGTTTAAAATATTTAGCCACATTCTAAATTTGTATTAATGTATTCTTAACTATCTTCAAGTTACATTTACATAATTTAAATTTTAACAATTAATTTAGTTTAAATTCATATATTGCTTGAATAAGTGGATTAACCACTATATAATCACTATTATCTAGAAAACGAGACAAAAAGGTTCCTAACCTATTTTACCATCATAATATGACAGTGGAGGATGCAAAATGCAATAAAACAATATTGTCATATTTTTGAATTTAACTCAAAATTTGTAGGTTAACCCTACGAAAATATTGAATTTTTCTTAAATGCTCTATGTACTGAAGTTTGTACTCTTTAGTGTTGTTTAAAATATTTAGCCACATTCTAAATTTGTATTAATGTATTCTTAACTATCTTTCAAGTTACATTTACATAATTTAAATTTTTAACAATTAATTTAGTTTAAATTCATATATTGCTTGAATAAGTGGATTAACCACTATATAATCACTATTATCTAGAAAACGGAGACAAAAAGGTTCCTAACCTATTTTACCATCATAATATGACAGTGGAGGATGCAAAATGCAATAAAACAATATTGTCATATTTTTGAATTTTACTCAAAATTTGTAGGTTAACCCTACGAAAATATTGAATTTTCGTAAATGCTCTATGTAATCAAGTTTGTACTCTTTAGTGTTGTTTAAAAATATTTAGCCACATTCTAAATTTGTATTAATGTATTCTTAACTATCTTTCAAGTTACATTTACATAATTTAAATTTTAAACAATTAATTTAGTTTAAATTCATATATTGCTTGAATAAGTGGATTAACCACTATATAATCACTATTATCTAGAAAACGGAGACAAAAAGGTTCCTAACCTATTTTACCATCATAATATGACAGTGGAGGATGCAAAATGCAATAAAACAATATTGTCATATTTTTGAATTTACTCAAAATTTGTAGGTTAACCCCTTAAAATGAAAAATTTTCGTTAAATGCTCTATGTAATCAAGTTTGTACTCTTTAGTGTTGTTTAAAATATTTAGCCACATTCTAAATTTGTATTAATGTATTCTTAACTATCTTTCAAGTTACATTTACATAATTTAAATTTTTAATTTAGTTTAAATTCATATATGCTTGAATAAGTGGATTAACCACTATATAATCACTATTATCTAGAAAACTGAGACAAAAAGGTTCCTAACCTATTTTACCATCATAATATGACAGTGGAGGATGCAAAATGCAATAAAACAATATTGTTATATTTTTGAATTTTACTCAAAATTTGTAGGTTAACCCTACTAAAATATTGAATTTTTGTTAAATGCTCTATGTAATCAAGTTTGTACTTTTAGTGTTGTTTAAAATATTTAGCCACATTCTAAATTTGTATTAATGTATTCTTAACTATCTTTCAAGTTACATTTACATAATTTAAATTTTTAACAATTAATTTAGTTTAAATTCATATATTGCTTGAATAAGTGGATTAACCACTATATAATCACTATTATCTAGAAAACGGAGACAAAAAGGTTCCTAACCTATTTTACCATCATAATATGACAGTGGAGGATGCAAAATGCAATAAAACAATATTGTCATATTTTTGAATTTACTCAAAATTTGTAGGTTAACCCTACAAAATATTGAATTTTTCGTTAAATGCTCTATGACCAGTTTGTACTTTTGTTGTTTAAAATATTTAGCCACATTCTAAATTTGTATTAATGTATTCTTAACTATCTTTCAAGTTACATTTACATAATTTAAATTTTAACAATTAATTTAGTTTAAATTCATATATTGCTTGAATAAGTGGATTAACCACTATATAATCACTATTATCTAGAAAACGGAGACAAAAAGGTTCCTAACCTATTTTACCATCATAATATGACAGTGGAGGATGCAAAATGCAATAAAACAATATTGTCATATTTTTGAATTTTACTCAAAATTTGTAGTTAACCCTACGAAAATATTGAAGTTTTTAAATGCTCTATGTAATCAAGTTTGTACTTTAGTGTTGTTTAAAAATATTTAGCCACATTCTAAATTTGTATTAATGTATTCTTAACTATCTTTCAAGTTACATTTACATAATTTAAATTTTTAACAATTAATTTAGTTTAAATTCATATATTGCTTGAATAAGTGGATTAACCACTATATAATCACTATTATCTAGAAAAACGGAGACAAAAAGGTTTCTAACCTATTTTACCATCATAATATGACAGTGGAGGATGCAAAATGCAATAAAACAATATTGTCATATTTTTGAATTTACTCAAAATTTAGGTTAACCCTCAAAATATTGAATTTTTCGTTAAATGCTCTATGTATGAAGTTTGTACTTTTTAGTGTTGTTTAAAATATTTAGCCACATTCTAAATTTGTATTAATGTATTCTTAACTATCTTTCAAGTTACATTTACATAATTTAAATTTTAACAATTAATTTAGTTTAAATTCATATATGCTTGAATAAGTGGATTAACCACTATATAATCACTATTATCTAGAAAACTAAAAGGTTCTAACCTATTTTACCATCATAATATGAGTGGAGGATGCAAAATGCAATAAAACAATATTGTCATATTTTGAATTTAACTCAAAATTGTAGGTTAACCCCTATTAAAAATATTGAATTTAAATGCTCTATGTACCAAGTTTGTACTTTTAGTGTTGTTTTTAAAATATTTGTTATTCTAAATTTGTATTAATGTATTCTTAACTATATTTCAAGTTACATTTACATAATTTAATTTTTTAAAATTAATTTAGTTTAAATTCATATATTGCTTGAATAAGTGGATTAACCACTATAAAACTATTATCTAGAAAACTAGCATAAAAAGGTTCAACCTATTTTACCATCATAATATGACAGTGGAGGATGCAAAATGCAATAAAACAATATTTATTTTTTGAATTTTACTCAAAATTTGTAGGTTAACCTCACTAAAATATTGAATTTTCTAAGTAATGCTCTATAATTAAGTTTGTACTTTAGTGTTGTTTAAAAATATTTAGCCACATTCTAAATTTGTATTAATGTATTCTTAACTATCTTTCAAGTTACATTTACATAATTTAAATTTTAACAATTAATTTAGTTTAAATTCATATTGCTTGAATAAGTGGATTAACCACTATAATCACTATTATCTAGAAAACGGAGACAAAAAGGTTCCTAACCTATTTTACCATCATAATATGACAGTGGAGGATGCAAAATGTACAAAAAAATATTGTCATATTTTTTGAATTTACTCAAAATTTGTAGGTTAACCCTAATAAAATACAATTTTCATAAATGCTCTATGTAAGTTTGTACTTTTATTGTTGTTTAAAAATATTTAGCCACATTCTAAATTTGTATTAATGTATTTTAACTATCTTCAAGTTACATTACATAATTTAAATTTTTAATTAATTTAGTTTAAATTCATATATTGCGGAATAAGTGGATTAACCACTATATAATCACTATTATCTAGAAAAACTGAGACAAAAAGGTTCCTAACCTATTTTACCATCATAATATGACAGTGGAGGATGCAAAACAATAAAACAATATTGTCATATTTTGAATTTACTCAAAATTTGTATTAACCCCATTAAAATATTGAATTTTTCAAGTTAAATGCTCTATATGTAATCAAGTTTACCTTTAGTTGTTTAAAATATTTAGCCACATTCTAAATTTGTATTAATGTATTCTTAACTATCTTCTTCTAAGTTTAATTTAAATTTTAATAAATTAATTTAGTTTAAATTATATTGCTTGAATAAGTGGATTAATCCACTATATAATCACTATCTAGGAAAACGGAGACAAAAGGTAACCATTTTACCATCATAATATGACAGTGGAGGAAAATGCAATAAAACAATATTGTCTATATTTTTAAATTTACTAAATTGTGGTTAACTCCTAATAAAATATTGAATTTTTCAAATGCATGTATACTGTCAACTTTATGTTCAAATATATTGTTATTATTATCTAAATTTGTATTAATGTATCTTGGTCAATATCTTCTG
>JAEACV010000984.1:0-18385 GCA_016432835.1 Brassica nigra
TTGAATATCCGAAATTCGATTAATTTTGCCATTTTCAAAATTGTCTCACGACCTGTGTATTTGGGCTAACCAAGTCAGAGTGGTATCAAAAGAAAGCTATTGACTTCCTCTTGAGTTTAAGGGTGAAGTCATTTGTTGAATAGAACGGAGAACGAGAACTTTGAATATCCCGAAATTCGATTAATTTGGCCATTTTCAAAATTGTCTCACGACCTGTATTTGGCCAACCAAGTCAGAGTGGTATCAAAAGAAAGCTATTGACTTTCTTGAGTTTGGTGAAGGTTTGAAGTCATTTGGTTGAATAGAACGGAGAACGAGAACTTTGAATATCCTGAAATTCGATTAATTTACCCATTTTCAAAATTGTCTCACGACCTGTGTATTTGGGCTAACCAAGTCAGAGTGGTATCAAAGAAAGCTATTGATTCCTCTGAGTTTGGTGAAGGTTTGGTCATTTGGTTGAATAGAACGGGAGAACGAGAACTTTGAATATCCTGAAATTGATTAATTTTGGCCATTTTCAAAATTGTCTCACGACCTGTGTATTTGGCTAACCAAGTCAAGAAAGCTATTGACTTCTCTTGAGTTTGGTGAAGGTTTGAAGTCATTTGGTTGAATAGAACGGAGAACGAGAACTTTGAATATCCTGAAATTGATTAATTTTACCATTTTCAAAATTGTCTCACGACCTGTGTATTTGGGCTAACCAAGTCAGAGTGGTATCAAAGAAAGCTATTGACTTCCTCTTGAGTTTGGTGAAGGTTTGAAGTCATTTGGTTGAATAGAACGGGAGAACGAGAACTTTGAATATCCGAAATTCGATTAATTTTACCCATTTTCAAAATTGTCTCACGACCTGTATTTGGCCAACCAAGTCAGAGTGGTATCAAAGAAAGCTATTGACTTCCTCTTGAGTTTGGTGAAGGTTTGAAGTCATTTGGTTGAATAGAACGGAGAACGAGAACTTTGAATATCCTGAAATTCGATTAATTTACCCATTTTCAAAATTGTCTCACGACCTGTGTATTTGGCTAACAAGTCAGAGTGGTATCAAAGAAAGCTATTGACTTCTCTTGAGTTTGGTGAAGGTTTGAAGTCATTTGGTTGAATAGAACGGAGAACGAGAACTTTGAATATCCGAAATTCGATTAATTTTGGCCATTTTCAAAATTGTCTCACGACCTGTGTATTTGGGCTAACCAAGTCAGAGTGGTATCAAAGAAAGCTATTGACTTCCTCTTGAGTTTGGTGAAGGTTTGAAGTCATTTGGTTGAATAGAACGGGAGAACGAGAACTTTGAATATCCGAAATTCGATTAATTTTGGCCATTTTCAAAATTGTCTCACGACCTGTGTATTTGGGCTAACCAAGTCAGAGTGGTATCAAAAGAAAGCTATTGACTTCCTCTTGAGTTTGGTGAAGGTTTGAAGTCATTTGGTTGAATAGAACGGGAGAACGAGAACTTTGAATATCCCGAAATTCGATTAATTTTGGCCATTTTCAAAATTGTCTCACGACCTGTGTATTTGGGCTAACCAAGTCAGAGTGGTATCAAAGAAAGCTATTGACTTCCTCTTGAGTTTGGTGAAGGTTTGAAGTCATTTGGTTGAATAGAACGGGAGAACGAGAACTTTGAATATCCCGAAATTCGATTAATTTTCCATTTTCAAAATTGTCTCACGACCTGTGTATTTGGCTAACCAAGTCAGAGTGGTATCAAAGAAAGCTATTGACTTCCTCTTGAGTTTGGTGAAGGTTTGAAGTCATTTGGTTGAATAGAACGGGAGAACGAGAACTTTGAATATCCCGAAATTCGATTAATTTTACCATTTTCAAAATTGTCTCACGACCTGTGTATTTGGGCTAACCAAGTCAGAGTGGTATCAAAGAAAGCTATTGACTTCCTCTGAGTTTGGTGAAGGTTTGAAGTCATTTGGTTGAATAGAACGGGAGAACGAGAACTTTGAATATCCCGAAATTCGATTAATTTTACCCATTTTCAAAATTGTCTCACGACCTGTGTATTTGGGCTAACCAAGTCAGAGTGGTATCAAAAGAAAGCTATTGACTTCTCTTGAGTTTGGTGAAGGTTTGAAGTCATTTGGTTGAATAGAACGGGAGAACGAGAACTTTGAATATCCGAAATTCGATTAATTTTACCCATTTTCAAAATTGTCTCACGACCTGTGTATTTGGGCTAACCAAGTCAGAGTGGTATCAAAAGAAAGCTATTGACTTCCTCTTGAGTTTGGTGAAGGTTTGAAGTCATTTGGTTGAATAGAACGGGAGAACGAGAACTTTGAATATCCCGAAATTCGATTAATTTTGGCCATTTTCAAAATTGTCTCACGACCTGTGTATTTGGGCTAACCAAGTCAGAGTGGTATCAAAAGAAAGCTATTGACTTCTCTTGAGTTTGGTGAAGGTTTGAAGTCATTTGGTTGAATAGAACGGGAGAACGAGAACTTTGAATATCCCGAAATTCGATTAATTTTACCCATTTTCAAAATTGTCTCACGACCTGTGTATTTGGGCTAACCAAGTCAGAGTGGTATCAAAAGAAAGCTATTGACTTCCTCTTGAGTTTGGTGAAGGTTTGAAGTCATTTGGTTGAATAGAACGGGAGAACGAGAACTTTGAATATCCCGAAATTCGATTAATTTTACCATTTTCAAAATTGTCTCACGACCTGTGTATTTGGGCTAACCAAGTCAGAGTGGTATCAAAAGAAAGCTATTGACTTCCTCTTGAGTTTGGTGAAGGTTTGAAGTCATTTGGTTGAATAGAACGGAGAACGAGAACTTTGAATATCCCGAAATTCGATTAATTTTGGCCATTTTCAAAATTGTCTCACGACCTGTGTATTTGGGCTAACCAAGTCAGAGTGGTATCAAAGAAAGCTATTGACTTCCTCTTGAGTTTGGTGAAGGTTTGAAGTCATTTGGTTGAATAGAACGGGAGAACGAGAACTTTGAATATCCCGAAATTCGATTAATTTTACCCATTTTCAAAATTGTCTCACGACCTGTGTATTTGGGCTAACCAAGTCAGAGTGGTATCAAAAGAAAGCTATTGACTTCCTCTTGAGTTTGGTGAAGGTTTGAAGTCATTTGGTTGAATAGAACGGGAGAACGAGAACTTTGAATATCCTGAAATTCGATTAATTTACCCATTTTCAAAATTGTCTCACGACCTGTGTATTTGGGCTAACCAAGTCAGAGTGGTATCAAAAGAAAGCTATTGACTTCCTCTTGAGTTTGGTGAAGGTTTGAAGTCATTTGGTTGAATAGAACGGAGAACGAGAACTTTGAATATCCCGAAATTGATTAATTTTACCCATTTTCAAAATTGTCTCACGACCTGTGTATTTGGGCTAACCAAGTCAGAGTGGTATCAAAGAAAGCTATTGACTTCTCTTGAGTTTGGTGAAGGTTTGAAGTCATTTGGTTGAATAGAACGGGAGAACGAGAACTTTGAATATCCCGAAATTGATTAATTTTGGCCATTTTCAAAATTGTCTCACGACCTGTGTATTTGGGCTAACCAAGTCAGAGTGGTATCAAAGAAAGCTATTGACTTCCTCTTGAGTTTGGTGAAGGTTTGAAGTCATTTGGTTGAATAGAACGGGAGAACGAGAACTTTGAATATCCCGAAATTCGATTAATTTTACCCATTTTCAAAATTGTCTCACGACCTGTGTATTTGGCTAACCAAGTCAGAGTGGTATCAAAAGAAAGCTATTGACTTCTCTTGAGTTTGGTGAAGGTTTGAAGTCATTTGGTTGAATAGAACGGGAGAACGAGAACTTTGAATATCCCGAAATTCGATTAATTTTACCCATTTTCAAAATTGTCTCACGACCTGTGTATTTGGGCTAACCAAGTCAGAGTGGTATCAAAAGAAAGCTATTGACTTCCTCTTGAGTTTGGTGAAGGTTTGAAGTCATTTGGTTGAATAGAACGGAGAACGAGAACTTTGAATATCCTGAAATTCGATTAATTTTGGCCATTTTCAAAATTGTCTCACGACCTGTGTATTTGGGCTAACCAAGTCAGAGTGGTATCAAAAGAAAGCTATTGACTTCCTTGAGTTTGGTGAAGGTTTGAAGTCATTTGGTTGAATAGAACGGGAGAACGAGAACTTTGAATATCCTGAAATTCGATTAATTTTGGCCATTTTCAAAATTGTCTCACGACCTGTGTATTTGGCTAACCAAGTCAGAGTGGTATCAAAAGAAAGCTATTGACTTCTCTTGAGTTTGGTGAAGGTTTGAAGTCATTTGGTTGAATAGAACGGGAGAACGAGAACTTTGAATATCCCGAAATTCGATTAATTTTACCCATTTTCAAAATTGTCTCACGACCTGTGTATTTGGCCTAACCAAGTCAGAGTGGTATCAAAGAAAGCTATTGACTTCCTCTTGAGTTTGGTGAAGGTTTGAAGTCATTTGGTTGAATAGAACGGGAGAACGAGAACTTTGAATATCCCGAAATTCGATTAATTTTACCCATTTTCAAAATTGTCTCACGACCTGTATTTGGGCTAACCAAGTCAGAGTGGTATCAAAAGAAAGCTATTGACTTCCTCTTGAGTTTGGTGAAGGTTTGAAGTCATTTGGTTGAATAGAACGGAGAACGAGAACTTTGAATATCCCGAAATTCGATTAATTTTACCCATTTTCAAAATTGTCTCACGACCTGTGTATTTGGGCTAACCAAGTCAGAGTGGTATCAAAGAAAGCTATTGACTTCCTCTTGAGTTTGGTGAAGGTTTGAAGTCATTTGGTTGAATAGAACGGAGAACGAGAACTTTGAATATCCCGAAATTGATTAATTTTAGCCATTTTCAAAATTGTCTCACGACCTGTGTATTTGGGCTAACCAAGTCAGAGTGGTATCAAAGAAAGCTATTGACTTCCTCTTGAGTTTGGTGAAGGTTTGAAGTCATTTGGTTGAATAGAACGGGAGAACGAGAACTTTGAATATCCGAAATTCGATTAATTTTGGCCATTTTCAAAATTGTCTCACGACCTGTGTATTTGAGCAACAAGTCAGAGTGGTATCAAAGAAAGCTATTGACTTCTCTTGAGTTTGGTGAAGGTTTGAAGTCATTTGGTTGAATAGAACGGAGAACGAGAACTTTGAATATCCGAAATTCGATTAATTTTACCCATTTTCAAAATTGTCTCACGACCTGTGTATTTGGGCTAACCAAGTCAGAGTGGTATCAAAGAAAGCTATTGACTTCCTCTTGAGTTTGGTGAAGGTTTGAAGTCATTTGGTTGAATAGAACGGGAGAACGAGAACTTTGAATATCCTGAAATTCGATTAATTTTACCCATTTTCAAAATTGTCTCACGACCTGTGTATTTGGGCTAACCAAGTCAGAGTGGTATCAAAAGAAAGCTATTGACTTCCTCTTGAGTTTGGTGAAGGTTTGAAGTCATTTGGTTGAATAGAACGGGAGAACGAGAACTTTGAATATCCCGAAATTCGATTAATTTTGGCCATTTTCAAAATTGTCTCACGACCTGTGTATTTGGGCTAACCAAGTCAGAGTGGTATCAAAGAAAGCTATTGACTTCCTCTTGAGTTTGGTGAAGGTTTGAAGTCATTTGGTTGAATAGAACGGGAGAACGAGAACTTTGAATATCCCGAAATTCGATTAATTTTACCCATTTTCAAAATTGTCTCACGACCTGTGTATTTGGCTAACCAAGTCAGAGTGGTATCAAAGAAAGCTATTGACTTCCTCTTGAGTTTGGTGAAGGTTTGAAGTCATTTGGTTGAATAGAACGGGAGAACGAGAACTTTGAATATCCCGAAATTCGATTAATTTTGGCCATTTTCAAAATTGTCTCACGACCTGTGTATTTGGGCTAACCAAGTCAGAGTGGTATCAAAGAAAGCTATTGACTTCCTCTTGAGTTTGGTGAAGGTTTGAAGTCATTTGGTTGAATAGAACGGGAGAACGAGAACTTTGAATATCCCGAAATTCGATTAATTTTACCCATTTTCAAAATTGTCTCACGACCTGTGTATTTGGGCTAACCAAGTCAGAGTGGTATCAAAAGAAAGCTATTGACTTCCTCTTGAGTTTGGTGAAGGTTTGAAGTCATTTGGTTGAATAGAACGGGAGAACGAGAACTTTGAATATCCCGAAATTCGATTAATTTTACCCATTTTCAAAATTGTCTCACGACCTGTGTATTTGGGCTAACCAAGTCAGAGTGGTATCAAAAGAAAGCTATTGACTTCCTCTTGAGTTTGGTGAAGGTTTGAAGTCATTTGGTTGAATAGAACGGGAGAACGAGAACTTTGAATATCCCGAAATTCGATTAATTTTGGCCATTTTCAAAATTGTCTCACGACCTGTGTATTTGGGCTAACCAAGTCAGAGTGGTATCAAAAGAAAGCTATTGACTTCCTCTTGAGTTTGGTGAAGGTTTGAAGTCATTTGGTTGAATAGAACGGAGAACGAGAACTTTGAATATCCTGAAATTCGATTAATTTTACCCATTTTCAAAATTGTCTCACGACCTGTGTATTTGGGCTAACCAAGTCAGAGTGGTATCAAAAGAAAGCTATTGACTTCCTCTTGAGTTTGGTGAAGGTTTGAAGTCATTTGGTTGAATAGAACGGGAGAACGAGAACTTTGAATATCCTGAAATTCGATTAATTTTACCCATTTTCAAAATTGTCTCACGACCTGTGTATTTGGGCCAAGTCAGAGTGGTATCAAAGAAAGCTATTGACTTTCTTGAGTTTGGTGAAGGTTTGAAGTCATTTGGTTGAATAGAACGGGAGAACGAGAACTTTGAATATCCCGAAATTCGATTAATTTTGGCCATTTTCAAAATTGTCTCACGACCTGTGTATTTGGGCTAACCAAGTCAGAGTGGTATCAAAAGCTATTGACTTCCTCTTGAGTTTGGTGAAGGTTTGAAGTCATTTGGTTGAATAGAACGGAGAACGAGAACTTTGAATATCCTGAAATTCGATTAATTTTACCCATTTTCAAAATTGTCTCACGACCTGTGTATTTGGGCTAACCAAGTCAGAGTGGTATCAAAGAAAGCTATTGACTTCTCTTGAGTTTGGTGAAGGTTTGAAGTCATTTGGTTGAATAGAACGGAGAACGAGAACTTTGAATATCCCGAAATTCGATTAATTTTACCCATTTTCAAAATTGTCTCACGACCTGTGTATTTGGGCTAACCAAGTCAGAGTGGTATCAAAGAAAGCTATTGACTTCCTCTTGAGTTTGGTGAAGGTTTGAAGTCATTTGGTTGAATAGAACGGGAGAACGAGAACTTTGAATATCCTGAAATTCGATTAATTTTGGCCATTTTCAAAATTGTCTCACGACCTGTGTATTTGGGCTAACAAGTCAGAGTGGTATCAAAAGAAAGCTATTGACTTCCTCTTGAGTTTGGTGAAGGTTTGAAGTCATTTGGTTGAATAGAACGAGAACGAGAACTTTGAATATCCCGAAATTCGATTAATTTTACCCATTTTCAAAATTGTCTCACGACCTGTGTATTTGGGCTAACCAAGTCAGAGTGGTATCAAAAGAAAGCTATTGACTTCCTCTTGAGTTTGGTGAAGGTTTGAAGTCATTTGGTTGAATAGAACGGGAGAACGAGAACTTTGAATATCCCGAAATTCGATTAATTTTACCCATTTTCAAAATTGTCTCACGACCTGTGTATTTGGCTAACCAAGTCAGAGTGGTATCAAAAGAAAGCTATTGACTTCCTCTTGAGTTTGGTGAAGGTTTGAAGTCATTTGGTTGAATAGAACGGGAGAACGAGAACTTTGAATATCCTGAAATTCGATTAATTTTACCCATTTTCAAAATTGTCTCACGACCTGTATTTGGCTAACCAAGTCAGAGTGGTATCAAAAGAAAGCTATTGACTTCCTCTTGAGTTTGGTGAAGGTTTGAAGTCATTTGGTTGAATAGAACGGGAGAACGAGAACTTTGAATATCCCGAAATTCGATTAATTTTACCCATTTTCAAAATTGTCTCACGACCTGTGTATTTGGGCTAACCAAGTCAGAGTGGTATCAAAAGAAAGCTATTGACTTCCTCTTGAGTTTGGTGAAGGTTTGAAGTCATTTGGTTGAATAGAACGGGAGAACGAGAACTTTGAATATCCTGAAATTCGATTAATTTTACCCATTTTCAAAATTGTCTCACGACCTGTGTATTTGGGCTAACCAAGTCAGAGTGGTATCAAAGAAAGCTATTGACTTCCTCTTGAGTTTGGTGAAGGTTTGAAGTCATTTGGTTGAATAGAACGGAGAACGAGAACTTTGAATATCCCGAAATTCGATTAATTTTACCCATTTTCAAAATTGTCTCACGACCTGTGTATTTGGGCTAACCAAGTCAGAGTGGTATCAAAGAAAGCTATTGACTTCCTCTTGAGTTTGGTGAAGGTTTGAAGTCATTTGGTTGAATAGAACGGAGAACGAGAACTTTGAATATCCCGAAATTCGATTAATTTTACCCATTTTCAAAATTGTCTCACGACCTGTGTATTTGGGCTAACCAAGTCAGAGTGGTATCAAAGAAAGCTATTGACTTCTCTTGAGTTTGGTGAAGGTTTGAAGTCATTTGGTTGAATAGAACGGGAGAACGAGAACTTTGAATATCCCGAAATTCGATTAATTTTACCATTTTCAAAATTGTCTCACGACCTGTGTATTTGGGCTAACAAGTCAGAGTGGTATCAAAGAAAGCTATTGACTTCCTCTTGAGTTTGGTGAAGGTTTGAAGTCATTTGGTTGAATAGAACGGGAGAACGAGAACTTTGAATATCCCGAAATTCGATTAATTTTACCCATTTTCAAAATTGTCTCACGACCTGTGTATTTGGGCTAACCAAGTCAGAGTGGTATCAAAGAAAGCTATTGACTTCCTCTTGAGTTTGGTGAAGGTTTGAAGTCATTTGGTTGAATAGAACGGAGAACGAGAACTTTGAATATCCCGAAATTCGATTAATTTTACCCATTTTCAAAATTGTCTCACGACCTGTGTATTTGGGCTAACCAAGTCAGAGTGGTATCAAAAGAAAGACTTCCTCTTGAGTTTGGTGAAGGTTTGAAGTCATTTGGTTGAATAGAACGGAGAACGAGAACTTTGAATATCCTGAAATTCGATTAATTTTGGCCATTTTCAAAATTGTCTCACGACCTGTGTATTTGGGCTAACCAAGTCAGAGTGGTATCAAAGAAAGCTATTGACTTCCTCTTGAGTTTGGTGAAGGTTTGAAGTCATTTGGTTGAATAGAACGGGAGAACGAGAACTTTGAATATCCCGAAATTCGATTAATTTTACCCATTTTCAAAATTGTCTCACGACCTGTGTATTTGGGCTAACCAAGTCAGAGTGGTATCAAAGAAAGCTATTGACTTCTCTTGAGTTTGGTGAAGGTTTGAAGTCATTTGGTTGAATAGAACGGGAGAACGAGAACTTTGAATATCCCGAAATTCGATTAATTTTACCCATTTTCAAAATTGTCTCACGACCTGTGTATTTGGGCTAACCAAGTCAGAGTGGTATCAAAAGAAAGCTATTGACTTCCTCTTGAGTTTGGTGAAGGTTTGAAGTCATTTGGTTGAATAGAACGGGAGAACGAGAACTTTGAATATCCCGAAATTCGATTAATTTTACCCATTTTCAAAATTGTCTCACGACCTGTGTATTTGGGCTAACCAAGTCAGAGTGGTATCAAAAGAAAGCTATTGACTTCCTTTGGTGAAGGTTTGAAGTCATTTGGTTGAATAGAACGGGAGAACGAGAACTTTGAATATCCCGAAATTCGATTAATTTTACCCATTTTCAAAATTGTCTCACGACCTGTGTATTTGGGCTAACCAAGTCAGAGTGGTATCAAAAGAAAGCTATTTCCTCTTGAGTTTGGTGAAGGTTTGAAGTCATTTGGTTGAATAGAACGGGAGAACGAGAACTTTGAATATCCCGAAATTCGATTAATTTTACCCATTTTCAAAATTGTCTCACGACCTGTGTATTTGGGCTAACCAAGTCAGAGTGGTATCAAAAGAAAGCTATTGACTTCCTCTTGAGTTTGGTGAAGGTTTGAAGTCATTTGGTTGAATAGAACGGGAGAACGAGAACTTTGAATATCCTGAAATTCGATTAATTTTGGCCATTTTCAAAATTGTCTCACGACCTGTGTATTTGGGCTAACCAAGTCAGAGTGGTATCAAAAGAAAGCTATTGACTTCCTCTTGAGTTTGGTGAAGGTTTGAAGTCATTTGGTTGAATAGAACGGAGAACGAGAACTTTGAATATCCCGAAATTCGATTATTTTTGCCATTTTCAAAATTGTCTCACGACCTGTGTATTTGGGCTAACCAAGTCAGAGTGGTATCAAAAGAAAGCTATTGACTTCCTCTTGAGTTTGGTGAAGGTTTGAAGTCATTTGGTTGAATAGAACGGAGAACGAGAACTTTGAATATCCCGAAATTCGATTAATTTTACCCATTTTCAAAATTGTCTCACGACCTGTGTATTTGGGCTAACCAAGTCAGAGTGGTATCAAAAGAAAGCTATTGACTTCCTCTTGAGTTTGGTGAAGGTTTGAAGTCATTTGGTTGAATAGAACGGGAGAACGAGAACTTTGAATATCCCGAAATTCGATTAATTTTGGCCATTTTCAAAATTGTCTCACGACCTGTG
Organism: Brassica nigra; assembly: GCA_016432835.1. Classification (NCBI taxonomy): domain Eukaryota; kingdom Viridiplantae; phylum Streptophyta; class Magnoliopsida; order Brassicales; family Brassicaceae; genus Brassica; species Brassica nigra. The sequence continues at coordinate 10,712 of JAEACV010000984.1, forward strand.
TATTTGGCTAACCAAGTCAGAGTGGTATCAAAAGAAAGCTATTGACTTCCTCTTGAGTTTGGTGAAGGTTTGAAGTCATTTGGTTGAATAGAACGGAGAACGAGAACTTTGAATATCCGAAATTCGATTAATTTTACCCATTTTCAAAATTGTCTCACGACCTGTGTATTTGGGCTAACCAAGTCAGAGTGGTATCAAAGAAAGCTATTGACTTCTTGAGTTTGGTGAAGGTTTGAAGTCATTTGGTTGAATAGAACGGGAGAACGAGAACTTTGAATATCCCGAAATTCGATTAATTTTACCCATTTTCAAAATTGTCTCACGACCTGTGTATTTGGGCTAACCAAGTCAGAGTGGTATCAAAGAAAGCTATTGACTTCCTCTTGAGTTTGGTGAAGGTTTGAAGTCATTTGGTTGAATAGAACGGAGAACGAGAACTTTGAATATCCTGAAATTCGATTAATTTTACCCATTTTCAAAATTGTCTCACGACCTGTGTATTTGGGCTAACCAAGTCAGAGTGGTATCAAAGAAAGCTATTGACTTCCTCTTGAGTTTGGTGAAGGTTTGAAGTCATTTGGTTGAATAGAACGGGAGAACGAGAACTTTGAATATCCGAAATTCGATTAATTTTACCCATTTTCAAAATTGTCTCACGACCTGTGTATTTGGGCTAACCAAGTCAGAGTGGTATCAAAAGAAAGCTATTGACTTCCTCTTGAGTTTGGTGAAGGTTTGAAGTCATTTGGTTGAATAGAACGGGAGAACGAGAACTTTGAATATCCCGAAATTCGATTAATTTTACCCATTTTCAAAATTGTCTCACGACCTGTGTATTTGGGCTAACCAAGTCAGAGTGGTATCAAAAGAAAGCTATTGACTTCCTCTGAGTTTGGTGAAGGTTTGAAGTCATTTGGTTGAATAGAACGGGAGAACGAGAACTTTGAATATCCTGAAATTCGATTAATTTTACCCATTTTCAAAATTGTCTCACGACCTGTGTATTTGGGCTAACCAAGTCAGAGTGGTATCAAAGAAAGCTATTGACTTCCTCTTGAGTTTGGTGAAGGTTTGAAGTCATTTGGTTGAATAGAACGGGAGAACGAGAACTTTGAATATCCTGAAATTCGATTAATTTTACCCATTTTCAAAATTGTCTCACGACCTGTGTATTTGGGCTAACCAAGTCAGAGTGGTATCAAAGAAAGCTATTGACTTCCTCTTGAGTTTGGTGAAGGTTTGAAGTCATTTGGTTGAATAGAACGGAGAACGAGAACTTTGAATATCCCGAAATTCGATTAATTTTACCCATTTTCAAAATTGTCTCACGACCTGTGTATTTGGGCTAACCAAGTCAGAGTGGTATAAAAGAAAGCTATTGACTTCTCTTGAGTTTGGTGAAGGTTTGAAGTCATTTGGTTGAATAGAACGGGAGAACGAGAACTTTGAATATCCTGAAATTCGATTAATTTTACCCATTTTCAAAATTGTCTCACGACCTGTGTATTTGGGCTAACCAAGTCAGAGTGGTATCAAAGAAAGCTATTGACTTCTCTTGAGTTTGGTGAAGGTTTGAAGTCATTTGGTTGAATAGAACGGGAGAACGAGAACTTTGAATATCCCGAAATTCGATTAATTTTGGCCATTTTCAAAATTGTCTCACGACCTGTGTATTTGGGCTAACCAAGTCAGAGTGGTATCAAAAGAAAGCTATTGACTTCTCTTGAGTTTGGTGAAGGTTTGAAGTCATTTGGTTGAATAGAACGGAGAACGAGAACTTTGAATATCCTGAAATTCGATTAATTTTACCCATTTTCAAAATTGTCTCACGACCTGTGTATTTGGGCTAACCAAGTCAGAGTGGTATCAAAAGAAAGCTATTGACTTCCTCTTGAGTTTGGTGAAGGTTTGAAGTCATTTGGTTGAATAGAACGGGAGAACGAGAACTTTGAATATCCTGAAATTCGATTAATTTTACCCATTTTCAAAATTGTCTCACGACCTGTGTATTTGGGCCAACCAAGTCAGAGTGGTATCAAAGAAAGCTATTGACTTCCTCTTGAGTTTGGTGAAGGTTTGAAGTCATTTGGTTGAATAGAACGGGAGAACGAGAACTTTGAATATCCCGAAATTGATTAATTTTGGCCATTTTCAAAATTGTCTCACGACCTGTGTATTTGGGCTAACCAAGTCAGAGTGGTATCAAAGAAAGCTATTGACTTCTCTTGAGTTTGGTGAAGGTTTGAAGTCATTTGGTTGAATAGAACGGAGAACGAGAACTTTGAATATCCTGAAATTCGATTAATTTTACCCATTTTCAAAATTGTCTCACGACCTGTGTATTTGGGCTAACCAAGTCAGAGTGGTATCAAAAGAAAGCTATTGACTTCCTCTTGAGTTTGGTGAAGGTTTGAAGTCATTTGGTTGAATAGAACGGGAGAACGAGAACTTTGAATATCCCGAAATTCGATTAATTTTGGCCATTTTCAAAATTGTCTCACGACCTGTGTATTTGGGCTAACCAAGTCAGAGTGGTATCAAAAGAAAGCTATTGACTTTCTTGAGTTTGGTGAAGGTTTGAAGTCATTTGGTTGAATAGAACGGGAGAACGAGAACTTTGAATATCCCGAAATTCGATTAATTTTACCATTTTCAAAATTGTCTCACGACCTGTGTATTTGGGCTAACCGTCAGAGTGGTATCAAAGAAAGCTATTGACTCTCTTGAGTTTGGTGAAGGTTTGAAGTCATTTGGTTGAATAGAACGGAGAACGAGAACTTTGAATATCCCGAAATTCGATTAATTTTACCCATTTTCAAAATTGTCTCACGACCTGTGTATTTGGGCTAACCAAGTCAGAGTGGTATCAAAAGAAAGCTATTGACTTCCTCTTGAGTTTGGTGAAGGTTTGAAGTCATTTGGTTGAATAGAACGGGAGAACGAGAACTTTGAATATCCTGAAATTCGATTAATTTTGGCCATTTTCAAAATTGTCTCACGACCTGTGTATTTGGGCTAACCAAGTCAGAGTGGTATCAAAAGAAAGCTATTGACTTCCTTTGAGTTTGGTGAAGGTTTGAAGTCATTTGGTTGAATAGAACGGGAGAACGAGAACTTTGAATATCCCGAAATTCGATTAATTTTACCCATTTTCAAAATTGTCTCACGACCTGTGTATTTGGGCTAACCAAGTCAGAGTGGTATCAAAAGAAAGCTATTGACTTCTCTGAGTTTGGTGGTTTGAAGTCATTTGGTTGAATAGAACGGAGAACGAGAACTTTGAATATCCCGAAATTGATTAATTTTACCCATTTTCAAAATTGTCTCACGACCTGTGTATTTGGGCAACCAAGTCAGAGTGGTATCAAAGAAAGCTATTGACTTCCTCTTGAGTTTGGTGAAGGTTTGAAGTCATTTGGTTGAATAGAACGGGAGAACGAGAACTTTGAATATCCTGAAATTCGATTAATTTTGGCCATTTTCAAAATTGTCTCACGACCTGTGTATTTGGGCTAACCAAGTCAGAGTGGTATCAAAAGAAAGCTATTGACTTCTCTTGAGTTTGGTGAAGGTTTGAAGTCATTTGGTTGAATAGAACGGGAGAACGAGAACTTTGAATATCCCGAAATTCGATTAATTTTGGCCATTTTCAAAATTGTCTCACGACCTGTGTATTTGGGCTAACCAAGTCAGAGTGGTATCAAAAGAAAGCTATTGACTTCTCTTGAGTTTGGTGAAGGTTTGAAGTCATTTGGTTGAATAGAACGGAGAACGAGAACTTTGAATATCCCGAAATTCGATTAATTTTGGCCATTTTCAAAATTGTCTCACGACCTGTGTATTTGGGCTAACCAAGTCAGAGTGGTATCAAAGAAAGCTATTGACTTCCTTTGAGTTTGGTGAAGGTTTGAAGTCATTTGGTTGAATAGAACGGGAGAACGAGAACTTTGAATATCCCGAAATTCGATTAATTTTACCCATTTTCAAAATTGTCTCACGACCTGTGTATTTGGGCTAACCAAGTCAGAGTGGTATCAAAAGAAAGCTATTGACTTCCTCTTGAGTTTGGTGAAGGTTTGAAGTCATTTGGTTGAATAGAACGGGAGAACGAGAACTTTGAATATCCTGAAATTCGATTAATTTTACCCATTTTCAAAATTGTCTCACGACCTGTGTATTTGGGCTAACCAAGTCAGAGTGGTATCAAAAGAAAGCTATTGACTTCCTCTTGAGTTTGGTGAAGGTTTGAAGTCATTTGGTTGAATAGAACGGAGAACGAGAACTTTGAATATCCTGAAATTCGATTAATTTTGGCCATTTTCAAAATTGTCTCACGACCTGTGTATTTGGGCTAACCAAGTCAGAGTGGTATCAAAAGAAAGCTATTGACTTCCTCTTGAGTTTGGTGAAGGTTTGAAGTCATTTGGTTGAATAGAACGGGAGAACGAGAACTTTGAATATCCCGAAATTGATTAATTTTACCCATTTTCAAAATTGTCTCACGACCTGTGTATTTGGGCTAACCAAGTCAGAGTGGTATCAAAGAAAGCTATTGACTTCTCTTGAGTTTGGTGAAGGTTTGAAGTCATTTGGTTGAATAGAACGGGAGAACGAGAACTTTGAATATCCTGAAATTCGATTAATTTTACCCATTTTCAAAATTGTCTCACGACCTGTGTATTTGGGCTAACTAAGTCAGAGTGGTATCAAAGAAAGCTATTGACTTCTCTTGAGTTTGGTGAAGGTTTGAAGTCATTTGGTTGAATAGAACGGAGAACGAGAACTTTGAATATCCTGAAATTCGATTAATTTTACCATTTTCAAAATTGTCTCACGACCTGTGTATTTGGGCAACCAAGTCAGAGTGGTATCAAAGAAAGCTATTGACTTCCTTTGAGTTTGGTGAAGGTTTGAAGTCATTTGGTTGAATAGAACGGGAGAACGAGAACTTTGAATATCCCGAAATTCGATTAATTTTACCCATTTTCAAAATTGTCTCACGACCTGTGTATTTGGGCTAACTAAGTCAGAGTGGTATCAAAAGAAAGCTATTGACTTCTTGAGTTTGGTGAAGGTTTGAAGTCATTTGGTTGAATAGAACGGAGAACGAGAACTTTGAATATCCCGAAATTGATTAATTTTACCCATTTTCAAAATTGTCTCACGACCTGTGTATTTGGGCTAACCAAGTCAGAGTGGTATCAAAGAAAGCTATTGACTTTCTTGAGTTTGGTGAAGGTTTGAAGTCATTTGGTTGAATAGAACGGGAGAACGAGAACTTTGAATATCCCGAAATTCGATTATTTTGGCCATTTTCAAAATTGTCTCACGACCTGTGTATTTACAACCAAGTCAGAGTGGTATCAAAAGAAAGCTATTGACTTCCTTTGAGTTTGGTGAAGGTTTGAAGTCATTTGGTTGAATAGAACGGAGAACGAGAACTTTGAATATCCTGAAATTCGATTAATTTTACCCATTTTCAAAATTGTCTCACGACCTGTGTATTTGGGCTAACCAAGTCAGAGTGGTATCAAAAGAAAGCTATTGACTTCCTCTTGAGTTTGGTGAAGGTTTGAAGTCATTTGGTTGAATAGAACGGGAGAACGAGAACTTTGAATATCCCTGAAATTCGATTAATTTTAGCCATTTTCAAAATTGTCTCACGACCTGTGTATTTGGGCTAACCAAGTCAGAGTGGTATCAAAGAAAGCTATTGACTTCTTGAGTTTGGTGAAGGTTTGAAGTCATTTGGTTGAATAGAACGGGAGAACGAGAACTTGAATATCCCGAAATTCGATTAATTTTACCCATTTTCAAAATTGTCTCACGACCTGTGTATTTGGCAACTAAGTCAGAGTGGTATCAAAAGAAAGCTATTGACTTCCTCTTGAGTTTGGTGAAGGTTTGAAGTCATTTGGTTGAATAGAACGGGAGAACGAGAACTTTGAATATCCTGAAATTCGATTAATTTTGGCCATTTTCAAAATTGTCTCACGACCTGTATTTGGGCTAACCAAGTCAGAGTGGTATCAAAAGAAAGCTATTGACTTCCTCTTGAGTTTGGTGAAGGTTTGAAGTCATTTGGTTGAATAGAACGGGAGAACGAGAACTTTGAATATCCTGAAATTCGATTAATTTTAGCCATTTTCAAAATTGTCTCACGACCTGTGTATTTGGGCCAACCAAGTCAGAGTGGTATCAAAAGAAAGCTATTGACTTCTCTTGAGTTTGGTGAAGGTTTGAAGTCATTTGGTTGAATAGAACGGGAGAACGAGAACTTTGAATATCCCGAAATTGATTAATTTTTGGCCATTTTCAAAATTGTCTCACGACCTGTGTATTTGGGCTAACCAAGTCAGAGTGGTATCAAAAGAAAGCTATTGACTTCCTCTTGAGTTTGGTGAAGGTTTGAAGTCATTTGGTTGAATAGAACGGAGAACGAGAACTTTGAATATCCTGAAATTGATTAATTTTGGCCATTTTCAAAATTGTCTCACGACCTGTGTATTTGGGCTAACCAAGTCAGAGTGGTATCAAAAGAAAGCTATTGACTTCTCTTGAGTTTGGTGAAGGCTGAAGTCATTTGGTTGAATAGAACGGAGAACGAGAACTTTGAATAGAAATTGATTAATTGGCCATTTTCAAAATTGTCTCACGACCTGTGTATTTGGGCACCAAGTCAGAGTGGTATCAAAGAAAGCTATTGACTTCTCTTGAGTTTGGTGAAGGTTTGAAGTCATTTGGTTGAATAGAACGGGAGAACGAGAACTTTGAATATCCCGAAATTCGATTAATTTTACCCATTTTCAAAATTGTCTCACGACCTGTGTATTTGGGCAACTAAGTCAGAGTGGTATCAAAAGAAAGCTATTGACTTCCTCTGAGTTTGTGAAGGTTTGAAGTCATTTGTTGAATAGAACGGGAGAACGAGAACTTGAATATCCTGAAATTGATTAATTTGGCCATTTTCAAAATTGTCTCACGACCTGTATTTGGGCTAACCAAGTCAGAGTGGTATCAAAAGCTTGACTTGACTTTGAGTTTGGTGAAGGTTTGGTCATTTGTTGAATAGAACGGGAGAACGAGAACTTTGAATATCCAAATTGATTAATTTTGCCATTTTCAAAATTGTCTCACGACCTGTGTATTTGGGCTAACCAAGTCAGAGTGGTATCAAAAGAAAGCTATTGACTCTTGAGTTTGGTGAAGGTTTGAAGTCATTTGGTTGAATAGAAACGGAGAACGAGAACTTTGAATATCCCGAAATTCGATTAATTTTACCCATTTTCAAAATTGTCTCACGACCTGTGTATTTGGGCCAACTAAGTCAGAGTGGTATCAAAAGAAAGCTATTGACTTTCTTGAGTTTGGTGAAGGTTTGAAGTCATTTGGTTGAATAGAACGGAGAACGAGAACTTTGAATATCCTGAAATTCGATTAATTTTGGCCATTTTCAAAATTGTCTCACGACCTGTGTATTTGGGCCAACCGTCAGAGTGGTATCAAAAGAAAGCTATTGACTTCTCTTGAGTTTGGTGAAGGTTTGAAGTCATTTGTTGAATAGAACGGAGAACGAGAACTTTGAATATCCTGAAATTGATTAATTTACCCATTTTCAAAATTGTCTCAATGACCTGTGTGTATTTGGGCTAACCAGTCAGAGTGGTATCAAAA
>JAEACV010000633.1:0-23317 GCA_016432835.1 Brassica nigra
TTCAAAAATATGAAAACTGGTTTTAAAGATATTTATCGGTAACTGACATAAGATGATGTTAAAAGAGCTTACAACCTCGGTTATTCCGCTTCTAGATAATGAAGATTTTATAATGCTAATCCAATATATTGGCTATTGAAGAAATTTACAAAACTAAATATTAAAATTAGAATAACTTAATATACCATGAAAGATATAATAATTCGTCAGAATGGTTTGTAATGGAAGTGAAGAGTATAAACTGTGATAACGATGATTACCAAAACTCACTATTTTAAAAGGGGTTAACCACGGATTTTGGAAAATTTCAAAATATAAAATCTGGTTTTAGTAGATAGTTTCATCGAGAACTGACATAAGATGATGTTAAATGAGTTTAGAACCTCTGTCTCCGTTTTCTGTATAATGAAGATTTTATAATGCTAAATCCATCGATCTTGCAATTTAAGAAATTTACAAAACTAAATATTAAAATTAGAATAATTCCTATATACCATGAAAGATAGTTAGAATAATAATTCAAATGTAGAATGTGGTTTGAAATTTTAAAACAAAAGAGTATAAACTTCAAAGATATATGATTTACCTAAAACTCTACTATTTTAAAAGGGTTAACCAACATTTGGAAAAATAAAATATGAAAATCTGTTTTAGTAGATAGTTTCATCGAGAACTGACATAAGATGATGTTAAAAGAGTTTAGAACCTCTGTTGTCTCCGCTTCTAGATAATGAAGATTTTATAATGCATTCCACTAATCTAGCAAGATATGAAATTTTACAAACTAAATATTAAAATTAGAATAATTCTATATACCAAGAAAGTTATACAATAATTCAAATAGAATGTTGAAATTTAAAACAAAAGTAGAGTATAAATCAGTATATAGATGATTGTCAAAACTCACTATTTTAAAAGGGTTAACCTAATGATTTTGGAAAATTTCAAAATATGAAAATCTGGTTTTAGTAGATATTTCATCGAGAACTGACAAGATGTTAAAAGAGTTTAACCTCTGTTGTCTCCGCTTTCTAAATAATTAAGATTTTAATGCTAATCCACGATGTAGGGTATTTAAGAAATTTAAAAATAAATATTAAAATTAGAATAATTCCTATATACCATGAAAGATAGTTAATAATTCAAATGTAGAATGGTTTGAAATTTAAAACAAAAGTGAAGTAAACTTAAAGATATAGATGATTTAACAAAACTCACTATTTTGGGTTAACCTAATGATTTTGGAAAAATTTCAAAATATGAAAATCTGGTTTTAGTAGATAGTTTATCGAGAACATAAGATGATGTTAAAATGAGTTTAGAACCTCTGTCTCCGTTTTCAGATAATGAAGATTTTATAATGCTAATTCAACTAATCTGGCAGATAAGAAATTTTACAAACTAAATATTAAAAATTAGAATAATTCTATATACCAGAAAGAGGAATACAATAATTCAAATGAATGTTTGAAATTTTAAAACAAAAGTGAAGAGTATAAACTTCAAATATAGATGATTTAATTAAAACTCACTATTTTAAAAGGTTAACCCACAGATTTTGGAAAAATTTCAAAATATGAAAATCTGGTTTTAGTAGATAGTTTCATGAGAACTGACAGATGATGTTAAAGAGTTTAGAACCTCTGTTGTCTCCGTTTCTAGATAATGAAGATTTATAATGCTAACCACATGTTGGCAATTATGAAATTTTACAAAATAAATATTAAAATTAGAATAATTTATATACCATGAAAGATAGTTAATACATTCAAATGTAGAATGTGGTTTGAAATTTTAAACAAAAGTGAAGAGTATAAACTTCAGATATAGATGATTTAACAAACTCACTATTTTAAATAAGAACTAATTTGGAAAAATTTTCAAAATATGAAAATCTGGTTTTAGTAGATAACATCAGAACTGACATAATGATGTTAAAAGAGTTTAGAACCTCATTGTCTCCGTTTCTAGATAATGAAGATTTTATAATGCTAACTATCTGATATTTAAGAATTTTACAAAACTAAATATTAAAATTAGAATAACTATATACCATGAAAGAGAAGAATACTAATTCAAATGTAATGGTTTGAAATTTTAAAACAAAAGTGAAGAGTATAAACTCAAGATATGATGATTTTACCAAACTCACTATTTTAAAGGGTTAATGATTTGGAAAAATTCAAAATATGAAAATCTGGTTTAGTAGATAGTTTCATCGAGAACTGACATAAGATAAAAGAGTTTAGAATTCTTCTTCTTCTAGATAATGAAGATTTTATAATGCTAATTCCATCGATCTTGGTAATTTAAGAAATTTTACAAAACTAAATATTAAAATTAGAATAATTTATATACCATGAAAGATATAGAATACAATAATTCAAATGTGAATGTGGTTTGAAATTTTAAACAAAAGTGAAGAGTATAAACTTTGATATAGATTTTCTGAAACTCACTATTTTAAAAGGTTAACCCACGGATTTTGGAAAATTTCAAAATATGAAAATCTGGTTTTAGATACATCGAGAACTGACATAAGATGATGTTAAAAGAGTTTAGAACCTCTGTTGTCTCCGCTTCTAGATAATGAAGATTTTATAATTAAATCCACTGATCTTGGCAATTTGAAATTTTACAAAACTAAATATTTAGAATAATTTTTATATACCATGATAAGATAGAATACAATAATTCAAATGTAGAATGGTTTGAAATTTAAAGAGTATAACCAAGATAGATGATTTATCAAAACTCACTATTTTAAAAGTTAACAGATTTGGTTTCAAAATATGAAAATCTGTTTTAGTAGATAGTTTCATCGAGAACTGACATAAGATGATGTTAAAAGAGTTTAACCTCTGTTGTCTCCGTTTCTCAGATAATGAAGATTTATAATGCTAATCTAATTATAAATAAGAAATTTAACAAACTAAATATTAAAATTAGAATAATTCCTATATACCATGAAAGATAGTTAGAATACAATAATTCAAATGTAGAATGTGGTTTGAAATTTTAAAACAAAAGAAGAGTATAAACTTCAGATATATGATTTACCAAAACTCACTATTTTAAAAGGGTTAACCCACGGATTTTGGAAAAATTTCAAAATATGAAAATCTGGTTTTAGTAGATAGTTTCATCGAGAACTGACATAAGATGATGTTAAAGAGTTTAGAACCTCTGTTGTCCGCTCTAGATAATGAAGATTTTATAATGCTAAATCCATGATTGGCAATTTAAGAAATTTTACAAAACTAAATATTAAAATTAGAATAATTCCTATATACCATGAAAGATAGTTAGAATACAATAATTCAAATGTAGAATGTGGTTTGAAATTTTAAAACAAAATGAAGAGTATAAACTTCAGATATAGATGATTTACCAAAACTCACTATTTTAAAAGGGTTAACCCACGGATTTTGGAAAAATTTCAAAATATGAAAATCTGGTTTTAGTAGATAGTTTCATCGAGAACTGACATAAGATGATGTTAAAAGAGTTTAGAACCTCTGTTGTCTCCGCTTCTAGATAATGAAGATTTTATAATAACTAATCGATTTGGCATTTAAGAAATTTTACAAAACTAAATATTAAAATTAGAATAATTCTATATACCATGAAAGATAGTTAGAATACAATAATTCAAATGTAGAATGTGGTTTGAAATTTTAAAACAAAAGTGAAGAGTATAAACTTCAGTATATAGATGATTTATCAAAACTCACTATTTTAAAAGGGTTAACCCAATGATTTTGGAAAAATTTCAAAATATGAAAATCTGGTTTTAGTAGATAGTTTCATCGAGAACTGACATAAGATGATGTTAAAAGAGTTTAGAACCTCTGTTGTCTCCGCTTCTAGATAATGAAGATTTTATAATGCTAATTCCACTAATCTTGGCAATAAGAAATTTTACAAAACTAAATATTAAAATTAGAATAATTCCTATATACCATGAAAGATAGTTAGAATAATTCAAATGTAGAATGTGGTTTGAAATTTTAAAACAAAAGTGAAGAGTATAAACTTCAGTATATATGATTTACCTAAAACTCACTATTTTAAAAGGGTTAACCCAATGGATGGAAAAATTTCAAAATATGAAAATCTGGTTTTAGTAGATAGTTTCATCGAGAACTGACATAAGATGATGTTAAAAGAGTTTAGAACCTCTGTTGTCTCCGCTTTCTAGATAATGAAGATTTTATAATGCTAAATCCATGATCTTGGCAATTTAAGAAATTTTACAAAACTAAATATTAAAATTAGAATAATTCTATATACCATGAAAGATAGTTAGAATACAATAATTCAAATGTAGAATGTGGTTTGAAATTTTAAAACAAAAGTGAAGAGTATAAACTTCAAGATATAGATGATTTACGAAAACTCACTATTTTAAAAGGGTTAACCCGATTTTGGAAAAATTTCAAAATATGAAAATCTGGTTTTAGTAGATAGTTTCATCGAGAACTGACATAAGATGATGTTAAAAGAGTTTAGAACCTCTGTTGTCTCCGCTTCTCTAGATAATGAAGATTTTATAATGCTAAATCCACGATCTTGGCAATTTAAGAAATTTTACAAAACTAAATATTAAAATTAGAATAATTCTATATACCATGAAAGATAGTTAGAATACAATAATTCAAATGTAGAATGTGGTTTGAAATTTTAAAACAAAAGTGAAGAGTATAAACTTCAGTATATATGATTTACAAAACTCACTATTTTAAAAGGGTTAACCCACGGATTTTGGAAAAATTCAAAATATGAAAATCTGGTTTTAGTAGATAGTTTCATCGAGAACTGACATAAGATGATGTTAAAAGAGTTTAGAACCTCTGTCTCCGCGCTCTAGATAATGAAGATTTTATAATGCTAAATCCACGATCTTGGCAATTTAAGAAATTTTACAAAACTAAATATTAAAATTAGAATAATTCCTATATACCATGAAAGATAGTTAGAATACAATAATTCAAATGTAGAATGTGGTTTGAAATTTTAAAACAAAAGTGAAGAGTATAAACTTGATATAGATGATTTACCAAAACTCACTATTTTAAAAGGGTTAACCCACGGATTTTGGAAAAATTCAAAATATGAAAATCTGGTTTTAGTAGATAGTTTCATCGAGAACTGACATAAGATGATGTTAAAAGAGTTTAGAACCTCTGTTGTCTCCGCTTCTAGATAATGAAGATTTTATAATGCTAATTCCACTGATCTTGGCAATATAAGAAATTTTACAAAACTAAATATTAAAATTAGAATAATTCTATATACCATGAAAGATAGTTAGAATACAATAATTCAAATGTAGAATGTGGTTTGAAATTTTAAAACAAAAGTGAAGAGTATAAACTTCAAGATATAGATGATTTATCAAAACTCACTATTTTAAAAGGGTTAACCCACGGATTTTGGAAAAATTTCAAAATATGAAAATCTGGTTTTAGTAGATAGTTTCATCGAGAACTGACATAAGATGATGTTAAAAGAGTTTAGAACCTCTTGTCTCCGCTTCTAGATAATGAAGATTTTATAATGCTAATCCATATCTGGCAATTTAAGAAATTTTACAAAACTAAATATTAAAATTAGAATAATTCCTATATACCATGAAAGATAGTTAGAATACAATAATTCAAATGTAGAATGTGGTTTGAAATTTTAAAACAAAAGTGAAGAGTATAAACTTCAAGATATAGATGATTTACCAAAACTCACTATTTTAAAAGGGTTAACCTACGGATTTTGGAAAATTTCAAAATATGAAAATCTGGTTTTAGTAGATAGTTTCATCGAGAACTGACATAAGATGATGTTAAAAGAGTTTAGAACCTCTGTTGTCTCCGCTTTCTAGATAATGAAGATTTTATAATGCTAATTCCACTAATCTAGCAATATAAGAAATTTTACAAAACTAAATATTAAAAATTAGAATAATTCCTATATACCATGAAAGATAGTTAGAATACAATAATTCAAATGTAGAATGTGGTTTGAAATTTTAAAACAAAAGTGAAGAGTATAAACTTCAGATATATGATTTACAAAACTCACTATTTTAAAAGGTTAACCCACGGATTTTGGAAAAATTTCAAAATATGAAAATCTGGTTTTAGTAGATAGTTTCATCGAGAACTGACATAAGATGATGTTAAAAGAGTTTAGAACCTCTGTTCCGCTTTCTAGATAATGAAGATTTTATAATGCTAATTCCATGATCTGGCAATATAAGAAATTTTACAAAACTAAATATTAAAATTAGAATAATTCCTATATACCATGAAAGATAGTTAGAATACAATAATTCAAATGTAGAATGTGGTTTGAAATTTTAAAACAAAAGTGAAGAGTATAAACTTCAAGATATAGATGATTTATAAAACTCACTATTTTAAAAGGGTTAACCCACGATTTTGGAAAAATTTCAAAATATGAAAATCTGGTTTTAGTAGATAGTTTCATCGAGAACTGACATAAGATGATGTTAAAAGAGTTTAGAACCTCTGTCTCCGCTTCTAGATAATGAAGATTTTATAATGCTAAATCCACTGATAATAAAATTTTACAAAACTAAATATTAAAATTAGAATAATTCCTATATACCATGAAAGAATACAATAATTCAAATGTAGAATGTGGTTTGAAATTTTAAAACAAAAGTGAAGAGTATAAACTTCAAGATATATGATTTACCAAAACTCACTATTTTAAAAGGTTAACCCACGATTTTGGAAAAATTCAAAATATGAAAATCTGGTTTTAGTAGATAGTTTCATCGAACTGACATAAGATGATGTTAAAAGAGTTTAGAACCTCTGTCTCCGCTTTCTAGATAATGAAGATTTTATAATGCTAATTCCACATCTAGGCAATATAAGAAATTTTACAAAACTAAATATTAAAATTAGAATAATTCCTATATACCATGAAAGATAGTTAGAATACAATAATTCAAATGTAGAATGTGGTTTGAAATTTTAAAACAAAAGTGAAGAGTATAAACTTCAAGATATAGATGATTTACCAAAACTCACTATTTTAAAAGGTTAACCCACGGATTTTGGAAAAATTTCAAAATATGAAAATCTGGTTTTAGTAGATAGTTTCATCGAGAACTGACATAAGATGATGTTAAAAGAGTTTAGAACCTCTGTTGTCTCCGCTTCTAGATAATGAAGATTTTATAATGCTAAATCCACGATCTGGCAATTTAAGAAATTTTACAAAACTAAATATTAAAATTAGAATAATTCCTATATACCATGAAAGATAGTTAATACAATAATTCAAATGTAGAATGTGGTTTGAAATTTTAAAACAAAAGTGAAGAGTATAAACTTCGATATAGATGAATTAAAACTCACTATTTTAAAAGGGTTAACCACGGATTTTGGAAAAATTTCAAAATATGAAAATCTGGTTTTAGTAGATAGTTTCATCGAGAACTGACATAAGATGATGTTAAAAGAGTTTAGAACCTCTGTTGTCTCCGCTTTCTAGATAATGAAGATTTTATAATGCTAAATCCATCGATTGGCAATATAAGAAATTTTACAAAACTAAATATTAAAATTAGAATAATTCCTATATACCATGAAAGATAGTTAGAATACAATAATTCAAATGTAGAATGTGGTTTGAAATTTTAAAACAAAAGTGAAGAGTATAAACTTCAAGATATAGATGATTTACCAAAACTCACTATTTTAAAAGGGTTAACCCACGGATTTTGGAAAAATTTCAAAATATGAAAATCTGGTTTTAGTAGATAGTTTCATCGAGAACTGACATAAGATGATGTTAAAAGAGTTTAGAACCTCTGTTGTCTCCGCTTCTAGATAATGAAGATTTTATAATGCTAAACCACGATCTGGCAATATAAGAAATTTTACAAAACTAAATATTAAAATTAGAATAATTCCTATATACCATGAAAGATAGTTAGAATACAATAATTCAAATGTAGAATGTGGTTTGAAATTTTAAAACAAAAGTGAAGAGTATAAACTTCAGATATATATGATTTATCAAAACTCACTATTTTAAAAGGGTTAACCCACGGATTTTGGAAAAATTTCAAAATATGAAAATCTGGTTTTAGTAGATAGTTTCATCGAGAACTGACATAAGATGATGTTAAAAGAGTTTAGAACCTCTGTTGTCTCCGCTTTCTAGATAATGAAGATTTTATAATGCTAACCATCGATCTTGGCAATATAAGAAATTTTACAAAACTAAATATTAAAATTAGAATAATTCCTATATACCATGAAAGATAGTTAGAATACAATAATTCAAATGTAGAATGTGGTTTGAAATTTTAAAACAAAAGTGAAGAGTATAAACTTCAGATATATGATTTACCAAAACTCACTATTTTAAAAGGGTTAACCCACGATTTTGGAAAAATTTCAAAATATGAAAATCTGGTTTTAGTAGATAGTTTCATCGAGAACTGACATAAGATGATGTTAAAAGAGTTTAGAACCTCTGTTGTCTCCGCTTCTAGATAATGAAGATTTTATAATGCTAAATCCACGATCTTGGCAATTTAAGAAATTTTACAAAACTAAATATTAAAATTAGAATAATTCCTATATACCATGAAAGATAGTTAGAATACAATAATTCAAATGTAGAATGTGGTTTGAAATTTTAAAACAAAAGTGAAGAGTATAAACTTCAAGATAGATGATTTACCAAAACTCACTATTTTAAAAGGGTTAACCCACGGATTTTGGAAAATTTCAAAATATGAAAATCTGGTTTTAGTAGATAGTTTCATCGAGAACTGACATAAGATGATGTTAAAAGAGTTTAGAACCTCTGTTGTCTCCGCTTCTCAGATAATGAAGATTTTATAATGCTAAATCCATCGATCTTGGCAATTTAAGAAATTTTACAAAACTAAATATTAAAAATTAGAATAATTCCTATATACCATGAAAGATAGTTAGAATACAATAATTCAAATGTAGAATGTGGTTTGAAATTTTAAAACAAAAGTGAAGAGTATAAACTTCAGTATATATGATTTAATAAAACTCACTATTTTAAAAGGGTTAACCCACGGATTTTGGAAAAATTTCAAAATATGAAAATCTGGTTTTAGTAGATAGTTTCATCGAGAACTGACATAAGATGATGTTAAAAGAGTTTAGAACCTCTGTTGTCTCCGCTTTCTAGATAATGAAGATTTTATAATGCTAATTCCACGATCTTGGCAATATAAGAAATTTTACAAAACTAAATATTAAAAATTAGAATAATTCCTATATACCATGAAAGATAGTTAGAATACAATAATTCAAATGTAGAATGTGGTTTGAAATTTTAAAACAAAAGTGAAGAGTATAAACTTCAAGATATAGATGATTTATAAAACTCACTATTTTAAAAGGGTTAACCCACGATTTTGGAAAAATTTCAAAATATGAAAATCTGGTTTTAGTAGATAGTTTCATCGAGAACTGACATAAGATGATGTTAAAAGAGTTTAGAACCTCTGTTGTCTCCGCTTCTCTAGATAATGAAGATTTTATAATGCTAAATCCACGATGGCAATATAAGAAATTTTACAAAACTAAATATTAAAATTAGAATAATTCCTATATACCATGAAAGATAGTTAGAATACAATAATTCAAATGTAGAATGTGGTTTGAAATTTTAAAACAAAAGTGAAGAGTATAAACTTCAAGATAGATGATTTACCAAAACTCACTATTTTAAAAGGGTTAACCCACTGATTTTGGAAAAATTTCAAAATATGAAAATCTGGTTTTAGTAGATAGTTTCATCGAGAACTGACATAAGATGATGTTAAAAGAGTTTAGAACCTCTGTTCGTTTCTTCTAGATAATGAAGATTTTATAATGCTAATCCAATCTAAATATAAGAAATTTTACAAAACTAAATATTAAAATTAGAATAATTCCTATATACCATGAAAGATAGTTAGAATACAATAATTCAAATGTAGAATGGTTTGAAATTTTAAAACAAAAGTGAAGAGTATAAACTTCAGATATAGATGATTTACCAAAACTCACTATTTTAAAGGGGTTAACCCACGGATTTTGGAAAAATTTCAAAATATGAAAATCTGGTTTTAGTAGATAGTTTCATCGAGAACTGACATAAGATGATGTTAAAAGAGTTTAGAACCTCTGTTGTCTCCGCTTTCTAGATAATGAAGATTTTATAATGCTAATTCCACTTCTTGGCAATTAAGAAATTTTACAAAACTAAATATTAAAATTAGAATAATTCCTATATACCATGAAAGATAGTTAGAATACAATAATTCAAATGTAGAATGTGGTTTGAAATTTTAAAACAAAAGTGAAGAGTATAAACTTCAGATATATGATTTACCAAAACTCACTATTTTAAAAGGGTTAACCTACGGATTTTGGAAAAATTTCAAAATATGAAAATCTGGTTTTAGTAGATAGTTTCATCGAGAACTGACATAAGATGATGTTAAAAGAGTTTAGAACCTCTGTTGTCTCCGCTCTAGATAATGAAGATTTTATAATGCTAAATCCACTGATCTTGGCAATATAAGAAATTTTACAAACTAAATATTAAAATTAGAATAATTCCTATATACCATGAAAGATAGTTAGAATACAATAATTCAAATGTAGAATGTGGTTTGAAATTTTAAAACAAAAGTGAAGAGTATAAACTTTAGTATATAGATGATTTACCAAAACTCACTATTTTAAAAGGGTTAACCTACGGATTTTGGAAAATTTCAAAATATGAAAATCTGGTTTTAGTAGATAGTTTCATCGAGAACTGACATAAGATGATGTTAAAAGAGTTTAGAACCTCTTGTCTCCGCTTTCTAGATAATGAAGATTTTATAATGCTAAATCCATCGATCTTGGCAATTTAAGAAATTTTACAAAACTAAATATTAAAATTAGAATAATTCCTATATACCATGAAAGATAGTTAGAATACAATAATTCAAATGTAGAATGTGGTTTGAAATTTTAAAACAAAAGTGAAGAGTATAAACTTCAAGATATAGATGATTTACCAAAACTCACTATTTTAAAAGGGTTAACGATTTTGGAAAATTTCAAAATATGAAAATCTGGTTTTAGTAGATAGTTTCATCGAGAACTGACATAAGATGATGTTAAAAGAGTTTAGAACCTCTGTTGTCTCCGCTTCTCTAGATAATGAAGATTTTATAATGCTAAATCCACTGATCTTGCAATTTATGAAATTTTACAAAACTAAATATTAAAATTAGAATAATTCCTATATACCATGAAAGATAGTTAGAATACAATAATTCAAATGTAGAATGTGGTTTGAAATTTTAAAACAAAAGTGAAGAGTATAAACTTCAAGATATATGATTTACCAAAACTCACTATTTTAAAAGGGTTAACCCACGGATTTTGGAAAAATTCAAAATATGAAAATCTGGTTTTAGTAGATAGTTTCATCGAGAACTGACATAAGATGATGTTAAAAGAGTTTAGAACCTCTGTTGTCTCCGCTTCTCTAGATAATGAAGATTTTATAATGCTAAACTAATCGATCTGGCATTTAAGAAATTTTACAAAACTAAATATTAAAATTAGAATAATTCCTATACCATGAAAGATAGTTAGAATACAATAATTCAAATGTAGAATGTGGTTTGAAATTTTAAAACAAAAGTGAAGAGTATAAACTTAGATATGATGATTTAAAAACTCACTATTTTAAAAGGGTTAACCCACGATTTTGGAAAAATTTCAAAATATGAAAATCTGGTTTTAGTAGATAGTTTCATCGAGAACTGACATAAGATGATGTTAAAAGAGTTTAGAACCTCTGTTGTCTCCGCTTCTAGATAATGAAGATTTTATAATGCTAATTCCACTGATCTAGCAATATAAGAAATTTTACAAAAATATAAAAATTAGAATAATTCCTATATACCATGAAAGATAGTTAGAATACAATAATTCAAATGTAGAATGTGGTTTGAAATTTTAAAACAAAAGTGAAGAGTATAAACTTCAGATATAGATGATTTAAACTCACTATTTTAAAAGGGTTAACCCACTGATTTTGGAAAAATTCAAAATATGAAAATCTGGTTTTAGTAGATAGTTTCATCGAGAACTGACATAAGATGATGTTAAAAGAGTTTAGAACCTCTGTTGTCTCCGCTTCTAGATAATGAAGATTTTATAATGCTAACCAATCTTGGCAATTAGAAATTTTACAAAACTAAATATTAAAATTAGAATAATTCCTATATACCATGAAAGATAGTTAGAATACAATAATTCAAATGTAGAATGTGTTTGAAATTTTAAAACAAAAGTGAAGAGTATAAACTTCAAGATAGATGATTTATCAAAACTCACTATTTTAAAAGGGTTAACCCACGATTTTGGAAAAATTTCAAAATATGAAAATCTGGTTTTAGTAGATAGTTTCATCGAGAACTGACATAAGATGATGTTAAAAGAGTTTAGAACCTCTGTCTCCGCTTCTAGATAATGAAGATTTTATAATGCTAACCATCGATCTTGGCATATAAGAAATTTTACAAAACTAAATATTAAAATTAGAATAATTCCTATATACCATGAAAGATAGTTAGAATACAATAATTCAAATGTAGAATGTGGTTTGAAATTTTAAAACAAAAGTGAAGAGTATAAACTTCAAGATATATGATTTACAAAACTCACTATTTTAAAAGGGTTAACCCAGATTTTGGAAAAATTTCAAAATATGAAAATCTGGTTTTAGTAGATAGTTTCATCGAGAACTGACATAAGATGATGTTAAAAGAGTTTAGAACCTCTGTTGTCTCCGCTTTCTAGATAATGAAGATTTTATAATGCTAAATCCAATCGATCTAGGCAATTTAAGAAATTTTACAAAACTAAATATTAAAATTAGAATAATTCCTATATACCATGAAAGATAGTTAGAATACAATAATTCAAATGTAGAATGTGGTTTGAAATTTTAAAACAAAAGTGAAGAGTATAAACTTCAAATATATGATTTAAAAACTCACTATTTTAAAAGGGTTAACCACGGATTTTGGAAAAATTTCAAAAATATGAAAATCTGGTTTTAGTAGATAGTTTCATCGAGAACTGACATAAGATGATGTTAAAAGAGTTTAGAACCTCTGTCTCCGCTTCTAGATAATGAAGATTTTATAATGCTAATCCACTGATCTTGGCAATTTATGAAATTTTACAAAACTAAATATTAAAATTAGAATAATTCCTATATACCATGAAAGATAGTTAGAATACAATAATTCAAATGTAGAATGTGGTTTGAAATTTTAAAACAAAAGTGAAGAGTATAAACTTCAGATATAGATGATTTAATTAAAACTCACTATTTTAAAAGGGTTAACCCACGGATTTTGGAAAAATTTCAAAATATGAAAATCTGGTTTTAGTAGATAGTTTCATCGAGAACTGACATAAGATGATGTTAAAAGAGTTTAGAACCTCTGTTGTCTCCGCTTTCTAGATAATGAAGATTTTATAATGCTAATTCCACTGATCTGGCAATTTAAGAAATTTTACAAAACTAAATATTAAAATTAGAATAATTCCTATATACCATGAAAGATAGTTAGAATACAATAATTCAAATGTAGAATGTGGTTTGAAATTTTAAAACAAAAGTGAAGAGTATAAACTTGATATAGATGATTTACGAAAACTCACTATTTTAAAAGGGTTAACCCATTTTGGAAAAATTCAAAATATGAAAATCTGGTTTTAGTAGATAGTTTCATCGAGAACTGACATAAGATGATGTTAAAAGAGTTTAGAACCTCTGTTGTCTCCGTTCTAGATAATGAAGATTTTATAATGCTAAACTAACAAGGCATATAAGAAATTTTACAAAACTAAATATTAAAAATTAGAATAATTCCTATATACCATGAAAGATAGTTAGAATACAATAATTCAAATGTAGAATGTGGTTTGAAATTTTAAAACAAAAGTGAAGAGTATAAACTTCAGATATAGATGATTTAGAAAACTCACTATTTTAAAAGGGTTAACCACTGATTTTGGAAAAATTTCAAAATATGAAAATCTGGTTTTAGTAGATAGTTTCATCGAGAACTGACATAAGATGATGTTAAAAGAGTTTAGAACCTCTGTTGTCTCCGCTTGATAATGAAGATTTTATAATGCTAAATCCACTATCTTGGCAATATAAGAAATTTTACAAAACTAAATATTAAAATTAGAATAATTCCTATATACCATGAAAGATAGTTAGAATACAATAATTCAAATGTAGAATGTGGTTTGAAATTTTAAAACAAAAGTGAAGAGTATAAACTTCAGTATATAGATGATTTACCGAAAACTCACTATTTTAAAAGGGGTTACCCACGGATTTTGGAAAAATTTCAAAATATGAAAATCTGGTTTTAGTAGATAGTTTCATCGAGAACTGACATAAGATGATGTTAAAGAGTTTAGAACCTCTGTTGTTCCTTCCTCTAGATAATGAAGATTTTATAATGTTAAATTAACGATCTGGGCAATAAGAAATTTTACAAAACTAAATATTAAAATTAGAATAATTCCTATATACCATGAAAGATAGTTAGAATACAATAATTCAAATGTAGAATGTGGTTTGAAATTTTAAAACAAAAGTAGTATAAACTCAAGATATATGATTTCCTAAAACTCACTATTTTAAAGGGTTAACCACAGATTTTGAAAAATTTCAAAAATATGAAAATCTGGTTTTAGTAGATAGTTTCATCGAGAACTGACATAAGATGATGTTAAAAGAGTTTAGAACCTCTGTCTCCGCTTTAGATAATGAAGATTTTATAATGCTAATTCCAATGATCTGCAATTTATAAATTTTACAAAACTAAATATTAAAAATTAGAATAATTCCTATATACCATGAAAGATAGTTAGAATACAATAATTCAAATAGAATGTGGTTTGAAATTTTAAAACAAAAGTGAAGAGTATAAACTTGATATAGATGATTTATAAAACTCACTATTTTAAAAGGGTTAACCCACAGATTTTGGAAAAATTCAAAATATGAAAATCTGGTTTTAGTAGATAGTTTCATGAGAACTGACATAAGATGATGTTAAAGAGTTTAGAACCTCTGTTGTCCGCTTTCTAGATAATGAAGATTTTATAATGCTAATTCCAGATCTAGCAATATATGAAATTTTACAAAACTAAATATTAAAATTAGAATAATTCCTATATACCATGAAAGATAGAATACAATAATTCAAATGTAGAATGTGGTTTGAAATTTTAAAACAAAAGTGAAGAGTATAAACTTCATATATAGATGATTCTTAAAACTCACTATTTTAAAAGGGTTAACCAACGATTTTGGAAAAATTCAAAATATGAAAATCTGGTTTTAGTAGATAGTTTCATCGAGAACTGACATAAGATGATGTTAAAAGAGTTTAGAACCTCTGTTGTCTCCGCTTTCTAGATAATGAAGATTTTATAATGCTAATTCCACATCTAGCAATATATGAAATTTACAAAACTAAATATTAAAATTAGAATAATTCCTATATACCATGAAAGATAGTTAGAATACAATAATTCAAATGTAGAATGTGGTTTGAAATTTTAAAACAAAAGTGAAGAGTATAAACTTCAAGATAGATGATTTATAAAACTCACTATTTTAAAAGGGTTAACCAGATTTTGGAAAAATTTCAAAATATGAAAATCTGGTTTTAGTAGATATTTTCATCGAGAACTGACATAAGATGATGTTAAAAGAGTTTAGAACCTCTGTTGTTCCGCTTAGATAATGAAGATTTTATAATGCTAAATCCAACGATCTTGCAATTTATGAAATTTACAAAACTAAATATTAAAATTAGAAACCTATATACCATGAAAGATAAAGGATAATTCAAATGTATAATGTGGTTTGAAATTTTAAAACAAAAGTGAAGAGTATAAACTTCAGTATAGATGATTTACGAAAACTCACTATTTTAAAAGGTTAACCCAGATTTTGGAAAATTTCAAAATATGAAAATCTGGTTTTAGTAGATAGTTTCATCGAGAACTGACATAAGATGATGTTAAAAGAGTTTAGAACTTGTTGTCTCCGCTTCTAGATAATGAAGATTTTATAATGCTAATCCACTGATCTGGCAATATATGAAATTTTACAAAACTAAATATTAAAAATTAGAATAATTCCTATATACCATGAAAGATAGTTAGAATACAATAATTCAAATGTAGAATGTGGTTTGAAATTTTAAAACAAAAGTGAAGAGTATAAACTTCATATAGATGATTTACGAAAACTCACTATTTTAAAAGGGTTAACCACGATTTTGGAAAAATTCAAAATATGAAAATCTGGTTTTAGTAGATAGTTTCATGAGAACTGACATAAGATGATGTTAAAGAGTTTAGAACCTGTTGTCGCTTATAATGAATGCTAACCACTTGATTCTGGCAATTATAGAAATTTTACAAAACTAAATATTAAAATTAGAATAATTCCTATATACCATGAAGATAGTTAGAATACAATAATTCAAATGTAGAATGTGTTTGAAATTTTAAAACAAAAGTGAAGAGTATAAACTTCATATAGATGATTTACAAAACTCAACTATTTTAAAAGAATCAATTTGATTTTGGAAAAATTTAAAATATGAAAATCTGGTTTTAGTGATAGTTTCATCGAACTGACATAAGATGATAAAAGAGTTTAGAACTCCTTGTTCGCTTCTCTAAATAATGATTTATAATGCTAATTCCATTGATCTTTAATTTACAATTTTAAAACTAAATATTAAAATTAGAATAATTTATATACCATGAAAGAGTTAAGGAATAATCAAATGTAGAATGTGGTTTGAAATTTTAAAACAAAGTGAAGAGTATAAACCAAGATATAGATGATACAAAACTCACTATTTTAAAGGGTTAACCACGATTTGAAAATCAAAATATGAAAATTCAATGAGATAGTTTTCATGAGAACTGATAAGATGATGTTAAAAGAGTTTAGAACCACCTGTTATTCCTTTCTAATTGATTTACAATCAACCACTAAATTGCTATTTAAAATTTTACAAACAAATATAAAATTAGAATAATTCATATACCAAGATAGATTAGAATACAATAATTAAAATGAATGAGGTTTAAATTTTAAAACAAAAGGAAGAGTATAAACTTAGTATATAGATGATTACCAAACTGCATATTTAAAGTAAGTTAACCTAATGATTTGGGAAAAATTTCAAAATATGAAAATCTTTATAGATAGTTTCATCAGAACATAAGATGAAGTAAAAGAGTTTAGAACCTCGTTGTCTCCGCTTTCTAGATAATAAGATTTTACAATGCTAATCCACTGACTTTGGCAATATAAGAAATTTGCAAAACTAAATATTAAAATTGAATAATTTATATACCATGAAAGATAGTTAGAATACAATAATTCAAATGTAGAATGTGGTTTGAAATTTTAAAACAAAAGAAGAACTTTGTATATATGGATTTAATTAAAACCTATTTTAAAAGGTTAACTACCGATTTTGGAAAAATTTCAAAATAGAAAATTGGTTTTAGTAGATATCAATTGACATAAGATAAAAGAGTTTAGAACCTCTGTCTCCGTTTAGATAATGAAGATTTATAATAATCCATCGATTCTAAATTTAAGAAATTTTACAAAACAAATATTAAATTAGAATAATTCTATATACCATGAAGAAGTTAGAATACAATAATTCAAATGTAGAATGTGGTTTGAATTTTAAAACAAAAGTGAAGAGAACTAAGATATGATGATTTACCAAACTCACTATTTTAAAAGGGTTAACTAAGTTTTGGAAAAATTTCAAAATATGAAAATCTGGTTTTAGTAGATAACATCGAGAACTGATAAGATGATGTTAAAGATAGAACTCTATTGTCTCCGCTTCAAATAATGAAGATTTTATAAACTGATTCCACTAAGCAATTTTACAAAACTTAAATATTAAAAATTGATTAATCCTATATATTATGAAAGATAGTTAGAATAATTCCAACAGAATGGTTTGAAATTTTAAAACAAAAGTGAAGAGTATAAACTTATATAGATGATTTGCTCACTATTTTAAAAGGGCAAACGTCGATTTCATGGTATCCTGTCCTTTGAAGAACCTATCCATCCACTAAGTTACATGAAATAAACTAAATAAAATAGAATTAATTCTTACATACCATGAAAGATATAATACACATTAAATGGAACAGGTTTGAAATTTTAAAACAAAGTGAAGAGAAATCATATATAGATGATTTAACAAAATTATTTTAAAGGGGTTAACTCCATTTGATTTTAAAAATTTCAAAATATGAAAATCTGTTTTAGTAGATATTTCATTGAGAACTGATGATGTTAGTTTAGAACTCTGCTGTTCTGCTTTCTAGATATGCAGATTTTATAATGCTAAATTAATTGACTTGGCAATTATGAAATTTTACAAAACTAAATATTAAAATTAGAATAATTTATATACCATGAAAGATGGTTAGAATACAATAATTCAAATGTAGAATGTGGTTTGAATTTTAAAACAAAAGTGAAGATATAAACTTCAGTATATATGATTTACTAAAACTCACTATTTTAAAAGGGGTTAACCAATGATTTGGAAAATTTCAAAATATGAAAATCTGGTTTAGTAGATAGTTTCATCTAGAACTGACATAAGATGATTAGAAATAGTTTAAACTTCATGTCTCCGTTTCTAGATAATGAAGATTTTATAATGCTAAATCCACCCATCTTGGCAATTTAGAAATTTACAAACTAAATATTAAAATTAGAATAATTTCTATATACCATGAAAGATAGTTAGAATACACCAAATGTAGAATGTGGTTTGAAATTTTAAAACAAAGTATGAGTATAAACCTCATTATATATGATTTACCAAAACTCACTAATTTAAGTGGTTAACCTAATGATTTAAAATTTCAAAAATATGAAAATCTGGTTTTAGTAGAGTTTCATGAGAACCGACATAAGATGTTAAAGTTAGAACTCTCATGTTTCTAGATAATGATTTATAATAAATCCATCATCTGGCAATTTATATACTTACAAAACAATATTAAATAATTTTATACCATGAAAGATAGTTAATACAATAATTCAAATGGAATGTGGTTTGAAATTTTAAAACAAAAGTGAAAGTATAAACTGCATATAGGATGATTTAAGAAAACTCACTATTTAAAAGGTTAACCCACAGATTTGGAAAATTTCAAAATATGAAATCTGTTTTAGCATATTTTCATCGAGAACTACAATGATGTTAAAGAGCTAACTTTGTTGTCTCCGTTTCTAGATAATGAAGATTATAATGCTATCTATAATTTAGGTAATATAATTTTAAAACAATATTAAAATTAGAATAATTCTATATACATATGTTAGAATACAATAATTCAAATGTAGAATGGTTTGAAATTTAAAACAAAGTTAAGTATAACTTCAGTATAGATGATTTCCATCAAACTATTTTAAAGGGTTAATCCACGATTTTAAAAACAAAATATGAAAATCTGGTTTAGTAGATATTTCATGAGAACTGACATAAGATGATGAGTTTAGAACCTCTGTTGTCTCCGTTTAAATAATTAGATTTATAATGCTAACCATGATCTTGCAATTTAAGAAATTTACAAAACTAAATATTAAAATTAGAATAATCTATATACCATGAAAGATAATTAATAATATCAAAATGTAGAATGTGGTTTGAAATTTTAAACAAAGTGAAGAGTATAAACTTTGTATATAGATGATTTAATGAAACTCACTATTTAAAAGGGTTAACCCAATGATTTTAAAAATTTCAAAATATGAAAATCTGGTTTAGTAGATAGTTTCATCAGAACTGACATAAGATGATGTTAAAAGAGTTTAGAACCTCTGTTCCTTTCTAGATAATGAAGATTTATAATGCTAATCCACTGATCTTGCAATTTAAAATTTTAAAACTAAATATTAAAATTAGAATAATTCCTATATACCATGAAAGATAAGAATACAATAATTCAAATGTAGAATGTGGTTTGAAATTTTAAACAAAAGTAGAGAACTTGATATATGATTACCAAAACTCATTTTTAAAGGGTAACTCATTTTGTGATTTTAAAAATATGAAAATCTGGTTTAGATAGTTTCATCGAGAACATAAGATGATGTTAAAAGAGTTTAGAACCTCTGTTGTCTCCGCTTTCTAGATAATGAAGATTTTATAAATCCACTGATTCTGCAATTTAAGAAATTACAAACTAAATATTAAAATTAGAATAATTCCTATATACCATAAAGATAGTTAATACAATAATTCAAATGTAGAATGGTTGAAATTTTAAAACAAAGTGAAGAGTATAAACTTCAAGATAGATGATTTACTTAAAACTACTATTTCAAGGGTTAACCTAATGGATTTTGGAAAAATTCAAAATATGAAAATCTGGTTTTAGTAGATAGTTTCATCGAGAATGACATAAGATGATGTTAAAAGAGTTGAACTTATTGCCCCTGTTTCTTGATAATGAAGATTTATATAATCTAATCGACTTGGCAATTTAAGAAATTTACAAAACTAAATATTAAAATAATAATTCCTTATAATGATGAAAGATAGTTAGAATACATTCAAATAGAATGGTTTAAATTTAAATGGTATTAGAAAACAAGTGGAGTATAAACTTCAGATATATATGATTTATTTAAAACTCACTATTTTAAAAGGGTTAACCCACGATTTTGGAAAATTCAAAATATGAAAATCTGGTTTTAGTAGATAGCTTATCGAGAACTGACATAAGATGATAAAAGAGTTTAGAACTTCATGTTCCGTTTCTCAGATAATGAAGATTTTATACTAATTCCACTAATTGCAATATAAAAATTACAAATCTAAATATTTAAAATTAGAATAATTCCTATATACCATGAAAGATATTGAATACATAATTCAAATGTAGAATGTGGTTTGAAATTTTAAAACAAAAGTGAAGAGAACTTCAGTATATAGATGATTTACTAAAACTCACTATTTTAAGTAAGAATCTAATTATTTATGGAAAATTTCAAAATATGAAAATCTGGTTTTAAGTATTTTCATCGAACTGACATAAGATAATGTTCAAAGAGTTTAGAACTCTGTTGTCTCTTCCTTAGATAATGAAGATTTTATAATACATTCCACTCATCTAGGAAGATATGAAATTTTACAAAACTAAATCTAAAAGGTAATGATTCCTATACCATGAAAGATAGCTTGTAATTCAATAATCAGAATGGTTTGAAATTTCAAACAATAGTGAAGTTTCAAACTTTAGTTAACCCAGATTTTGAAAATTTAAAATATGAAAACTGTTTAGTAGATAGCCATCGAGAACCCATAAGATGATGTTAAAAGAGTTTGAACTCTATTGTCTCCGCTTTCTAGATAATGAATAATTTATAATGCTAATTCCACTAATCTTGGCAATTTAATTATAAACTAAATATTAAAAATTGAATAATTCTATATACCATGAAAGATAGTTAATACAATAATTCATGTAGAATGGTTTAAATTTGAACAAAAGTGAGAGTATAAACTTCAAGATAAAGATGATTTGCACCAAAACTAACTATTTTAAAAGGGTTAACCTGATTTTGGAAAAATTCAAAATATGAAAATCTGGTTTTAGAAGATAGTTTCATCGAGAACTGACATAAGATGATGTTAAAAGAGTTTAGAACCTCTATTGTTCCGCTTGTGATAATGAAGATTTTATAATGCTAATCCAACATCTGGGCAATTTAAGAAATTTTACAAACTAAATATTAAAAATTAGAATACCTTATATACGATGAAAGATAAGTTAGAATAATAATCAAAATGTAATGTGGTTTGAAATTTTAAAACAAAAGTGGAGAGTAAAACTTCAAGATATATGATTTAACAAACTCACTATTTGTAAGGGTTAACCTACGATTTTGGAAAAATTTCAAAATATAAAATTCATTTAGTAGATAGTTTCATCAGAACTGACATAAGATGTTAAAAGAGTTTAGAACTTCATGTCTCGCTTCTCTGATAATGAAGATTTTATAATGCTAATCTAATCTAGGCAATATAAATTTTACAAAACTAAATATTAAAAATTAGAATAATTCCTATATACCATGAAAGATAGTTAGACAATAATTCAAATGTAGAATGGTTTGAAATTTTAAAACAAAATGAAGATATAAACTTCAAGATATAGATGATTTAACAAACTCACTATTTTAAAAGGGTTAACTCAATGGATTTTGGAAAAATTTCAAAATATGAAAATCTGTTTTAGTAAGTTTCATGAGAACTGACATAAGATGATGTTAAAGATTTAGAACCTCTTTGTTCTCGGCTCTGATAATGAAGATTATAATGATTATTCCACTAATCTGTGCAATATGAAATTTTACAAAACAATATTAAAATTAGAATAATTCATATACCCATGAAAGATAGTTAGAATACAATAATTCAAAATGTAGATGTGGTTTGAAATTTAAAACAAAAGTGAAGAGTATAAACTTCAAAGATATAGATGATTTACCAAAACCACTATTTTAAAAGGTTAACCTAATTTTGGAAAAATTTAAAATATGAAAATCTGTTTTAGTAGATGTCATGAGAACTGACATAAGATGATGTTAAAAGAGTTTAGAACCTCTTTGTCTCCGCTTTCTAGATAATGAAGATTTTATAATGCTTAATCCTGTGCAATATAAGAAATTTACAAACTAAATATTAAAATTGAATAATTCTATATACCATGAAAGATAGTTAGAATACACACTAAAATAGAATGTGGTTTGAAATTTTAAACAAAAGTGAAGAGTATAAACCAAAGATATAGATGATTTACAAAACTCACTATTTTAAAAGGGTTAACCTGCCTGATTTTGGAAAAATCTCAAAATATGAAAATCTGGTTTTAGCAGATAGTTTCATCAAGAACTGACATAAGATGATGCTAAAAGAGTTTAGAACTCTTGTTCCGCTTTCTAGATAATGAAGATTTTATAACTTAATTCCACTAATCTAGCAATATAAGAAATTCTTACAAAAATATTAAAATTAGAATAATTCCTATATACCATGAGAAGAATACAATAATTCAAATGTAGAATGGTTTGAATTTTAAAACAAAAGTGAAGAGTATAAACTAGATATAGTGATCATCAA
>JAEACV010000743.1:0-12575 GCA_016432835.1 Brassica nigra
TTTAATCACATTCTACATTTGGCTAATGCATACTAAACGACTTTCGCTGCCCACATTATTTAATTTCTAACACTTAATTTAAATATCATATTGCTTAAATATGGACTAACCACTAATCACTATTATCTAAAGAAACTGTAGACAAAGGTTCTAACTCCATAATAATAATAAGTGGAGGATGCAACTATAAAAATATTCATATTTTAACTCAATTAAAATTTGTGTTAACCTCAATAAAATACGGAAGTTTTCTAACGATTTATAGTTTTAAGTTGTTTAAAATTTAACAACATTCTATTTGGCCATGTGGTTCCAACCAACTTCAGGTTCATTACATATTTAATTTTAACTATTAGTTTAAATTATATTTCTAAATAGTTAATTAACACCATAAATAACTATACTACCTTATAATAACAATGCCCAACTTTGACCATCATAATATGTATGGAGGATTAACTATGCTTTAAAACAATATTTTGAATTAATTGCCTAAAATGTGCAATAAAATCTTGCAGGAATTGAATTACATTTTATGTTGTTTAAAAACATTAACCACATTCAAGATTTGTATTAATGTGGCTCAAACTATCTTCAAAGTTCATTTACAATTAATTTAATTAATACTTTAAAATAATACTGCTTAAATAAGTGGACTAATATTAACCAAATCACTATTATCAAAGAACTAAAGAATAAAGGTTTCTAACCTCAATTATCATAATATGTAAGGAGGATGCAACTATGCAATAAACATATTATATTTTGAATTTCACTCAAAATTTGTAGGTTAACCCTACGAAAATTTTGTTTTCGCTAACTATTGTTTTGGTGTTTTAAAATATTAACCACATTCTAAATTTCATGATGTATTTTAAATTTTCAAAGTCATTTAAGAATATCTTAATTTTAACATTAGTTTAAAATCATATAATTAAATACTCAAATAATTAAATCACTATATCTAAAGAAAGAGACAACAATGGTTCCTAACCTCTTTAATTATGGATGCAATAAACAATATTGTCATATTTTTTGAATTTCACTCAAAATTTTACCCTACGAAAATATTGAGTTTTCTTTATCTGAGCTTATACTTTAGTGTTATTAAAATATTTAACCACATTCTACATTTTATTAATGTATTCTAAACTATTTCAAGGTTCATTTACATCATTCTAATTTTTAACAATTAATTTAGTTTAAAATCATATAATGCTTAAATAAGTGGATTAAACACTATTAAATCACTATTATCTAAAGAAACGGGGACAACAAAGGTTCCTAATCTCTATGACCACCATAATATGAAAGTAGAGGATGCAACTATGCAATAAAGCAATATTGTCATATTTTTTGAATTTCACTCAAAATTTGTAGGTTAACCCCTACAAAATATTAGTTTTCATTAACTGAGCTTATACTTTAGTTGTTAAAAATATTTAACCACATTCTACATTTTTATTAATATATTCTAAACTATCTCTCAAGGTACACTTACATCATTCTAATTTTTAACAATTAATTTAGTTTAAATTAATATACTTTTTAAATAAGTGGACTAAACACTATTAAATCACTATTATCTAAAGAAACGGAGACAACAAAGGTTCCTAACCTCTTTGACCATCTTAATATGTAATTGAGGATGCAACTATGCAATAAAACAATATTATCATATTTTTTGAATTTCACTCAAAATTTGTAGGTTAACCTCTACGAAAATATTGAGTTTTTCTTTAACTGGAGCTTATACTCTTTAGTGTTGTTTAAAAATATTTAACCATATTCTACATTTTTATTAATGTATTCTAAACTATCTTTCAAGTTCATTTACATCATTCTAATTTTTAACAATTAATTTAGTTTAAAATCATATACCTTAAATAAGTGGACTAAACACTATTAAATCACTATTATCTAAAGAAACGGAGACAACAAAGGTTCCTAACCTCTTTGACCATCATAATATGTAAGTGGAGGATGCAACTATGCAATAAAACAATATTGTCATATTTTTTGAATTTCACTCAAAATTTGTAGGTTAACCCCTACGAAAATATTGAGTTTTTTTAACTGAGCTTATACTCTTTAGTGTTGTTTAAAATATTTAACCACATTCTACATTTGTATTAATGTATTCTAAACTATCTTTCAAGGTTCATTTACATCATTCTAATTTTTAACAATTAATTTAGTTTAAATTCATATACTGCTTAAATAAGTGGACTAAACACTATTAAATCACTATTATCTAAAGAAACGGAGACAACAAAGGTTCCTAACCTCTTTGACCATCATAATATGTAAGTGGAGGATGCAACTATGCAATAAAACAATATTGTCATATTTTTGAATTTCACTCAAAATTTGTAGGTTAACCCCTACTAAAATATTGAGTTTTAACTGAGCTTATACTCTTTAGTGTTGTTTAAAATATTTAACCACATTCTACATTTGTATTAATGTATTCTAAACTATCTTTCAAGGTTCATTTACGTCATTCTAATTTTTAACAATTAATTTAGTTTAAATTCATATACTGCTTAAATAAGTGGACTAAACACTATTAAATCACTATTATCTAAAGAAACGGAGACAACAAAGGTTCCTAACCTCTTTGACCATCATAATATGTAAGTGGAGGATGCAACTATGCAATAAAACAATATTGTCATATTTTTGAATTTCACTCAAAATTTGTAGGTTAACCCCTACAAAATATTGAGTTTTTTTAACTGAGCTTATACTCTTTAGTGTTGTTTAAAATATTTAACCACATTCTACATTTGTATTAATGTATTCTAAACTATCTTTCAAGGTTCATTTACGTCATTCTAATTTTTAACAATTAATTTAATTTAAATTCATATACTTTAAATAAGTGGACTAAACACTACTAAATCACTATTATCTAAAGAAACGGAGACAACAAAGGTTCCTAACCTCTTTGACCATCATAATATGTAAGTGGAGGATGCAACTATGCAATAAAACAATATTATCATATTTTTGAATTTCACTCAAAATTTGTAGGTTAACCCCTACGAAAATATTGAGTTTTTTTAAAGCTTATACTCTTTAGTGTTGTTTAAAATATTTAACCACATTCTACATTTGTATTAATGTATTCTAAACTATCTTTCAAGGTTCATTTACATCATTCTAATTTTAACAATTAATTTAGTTTAAATTCATATACCGCTTAAATAAGTGGACTAAACACTATTAAATCACTATTATCTAAAGAAACGGAGACAACAAAGGTTCCTAACCTCTTTGACCATCATAATATGTAAGTGGAGGATGCAACTATGCAATAAAACAATATTGTCATATTTTTGAATTTCACTCAAAATTTGTAGGTTAACCCTACTAAAATATTGAGTTTTTTAACTGAGCTTATACTCTTTAGTGTTGTTTAAAATATTTAACCACATTCTACATTTGTATTAATGTATTCTAAACTATCTTTCAAGGTTCATTTACATCATTCTAATTTTTAACAATTAATTTAGTTTAAATTCATATATGCTTAAATAAGTGGATTAAACACTATTAAATCACTATTATCTAAAGAAACGGAGACAACAAAGGTTCCTAACCTCTTTGACCATCATAATATGTAAGTGGAGGATGCAACTATGCAATAAAACAATATTGTCATATTTTTGAATTTCACTCAAAATTTGTAGGTTAACCCCTAAAAATATTGAGTTTTCTAGAGCTTATACTCTTTAGTGTTGTTTAAAATATTTAACCACATTCTACATTTGTATTAATGTATTCTAAACTATCTTTCAAGGTTCATTTACGTCATTCTAATTTTTAACAATTAATTTAGTTTAAATTCATATACTGCTTAAATAAGTGGACTAAACACTATTAAATCACTATTATCTAAAGAAACGGAGACAACAAAGGTTCCTAACCTCTTTGACCATCATAATATGTAAGTGGAGGATGCAACTATGCAATAAAACAATATTGTCATATTTTTGAATTTCACTCAAAATTTGTAGGTTAACCCTACTAAAATATTGAGTTTTCGTTAATGAGCTTATACTCTTTAGTGTTGTTTAAAATATTTAACCACATTCTACATTTGTATTAATGTATTCTAAACTAAGGTTCATTTACATTTAATTTTTAACAATTAATTTAGTTTAAATTCATATACGCTTAAATAAGTGGATAAACACTATTAAATCACTATTATCTAAAGAAACGGAGACAACAAAGGTTCCTAACCTCTTTGACCATCATAATATGTAAGTGGAGGATGCAACTATGCAATAAAACAATATTATCATATTTTTGAATTTCACTCAAAATTTGTAGGTTAACCCTACTAAAATATTGAGTTTTTCTTTAACTGAGCTTATACTCTTTAGTGTTGTTTAAAATATTTAACCACATTCTACATTTGTATTAATGTATTCTAAACTATCTTTCAAGGTTCATTTACGTCATTCTAATTTTTAACAATTAATTTAGTTTAAATTCATATACTGCTTAAATAAGTGGACTAAACACTATTAAATCACTATTATCTAAAGAAACGGAGACAACAAAGGTTCCTAACCTCTTTGACCATCATAATATGTAAGTGGAGGATTCAACTATGCAATAAAACAATTTGTAGGTTAACCTACTAAAATATTGAGTTTTCATTAACTGAGCTTATACTCTTTAGTGTTGTTTAAAAATATTTAACCACATTCTACATTTGTATTAATGTATTCTAAACTATCTTTCAAGGTTCATTTACGTCATTCTAATTTTTAACAATTAATTTAGTTTAAAATCATATACTGCTTAAATAAGTGGACTAAACACTATTAAATCACTATTATCTAAAGAAACGGAGACAACAAAGGTTCCTAACCTCTTTGACCATCATAATATGTAAGTGGAGGATGCAACTATGCAATAAAACAATATTGTCATATTTTTGAATTTCACTCAAAATTTGTAGGTTAACCCTACAAAATATTGAGTTTTCTTTAACTGAGCTTATACTCTTTAGTGTTGTTTAAAATATTTAACCACATTCTACATTTGTATTAATGTATTCTAAACTATCTTTCAAGGTTCATTTACGTCATTCTAATTTTTAACAATTAATTTAGTTTAAATTCATATACTGCTTAAATAAGTGGACTAAACACTATTAAATCACTATTATCTAAAGAAACGGAGACAACAAAGGTTCCTAACCTCTTTGACCATCATAATATGTAAGTGGAGGATGCAACTATGCAATAAAACAATATTGTCATATTTTTGAATTTCACTCAAAATTTGTAGGTTAACCCCTACGAAAATATTGAGTTTTTTAACTGAGCTTATACTCTTTAGTGTTGTTTAAAATATTTAACCACATTCTACATTTGTATTAATGTATTCTAAACTATCTTTCAAGGTTCATTTACATCATTCTAATTTTAACAATTAATTTAGTTTAAATTCATATACTGCTTAAATAAGTGGACTAAACACTATTAAATCACTATTATCTAAAGAAACGGAGACAACAAAGGTTCCTAACCTCTTTGACCATCATAATATGTAAGTGGAGGATGCAACTATGCAATAAAACAATATTGTCATATTTTTGAATTTCACTCAAAATTTGTAGGTTAACCCCTACTAAAATATTGAGTTTTTCTTTAACTGAGCTTATACTCTTTAGTGTTGTTTAAAATATTTAACCACATTCTACATTTGTATTAATGTATTCTAAACTATCTTTCAAGGTTCATTTACATCATTCTAATTTTTAACAATTAATTTAGTTTAAATTCATATACGCTTAAATAAGTGGACTAAACACTATTAAATCACTATTATCTAAAGAAACGGAGACAACAAAGGTTCCTAACCTCTTTGACCATCATAATATGTAAGTGGAGGATGCAACTATGCAATAAAACAATATTGTCATATTTTTGAATTTCACTCAAAATTTGTAGGTTAACCCCTACTAAAATATTGAGTTTTCTTTAACTGAGCTTATACTCTTTAGTGTTGTTTAAAATATATTTAACCACATTCTACATTTGTATTAATGTATTCTAAACTATCTTTCAAGGTTCATTTACATCATTCTAATTTTAACAATTAATTTAGTTTAAATTCATATACGCTTAAATAAGTTAAACACTATTAAATCACTATTATCTAAAGAAACAGACAACAAAGGTTCCTAACCTCTTTGACCATCATAATATGTAAGTGGAGGATGCAACTATGCAATAAAACAATATTGTCATATTTTTGAATTTCACTCAAAATTTGTAGGTTAACCCCTACTAAAATATTGAGTTTTCATTAACTGAGCTTATACTCTTTAGTGTTGTTTAAAATATTTAACCACATTCTACATTTGTATTAATGTATTCTAAACTATCTTTCAAGGTTCATTTACATCATTCTAATTTTTAACAATTAATTTAGTTTAAATTCATATACTTAAATAAGTGGACTAAACACTATTAAATCACTATTATCTAAAGAAACGGAGACAACAAAGGTTCCTAACCTCTTTGACCATCATAATATGTAAGTGGAGGATGCAACTATGCAATAAAACAATATTGTCATATTTTTTGAATTTCACTCAAAATTTGTAGGTTAACCCCCCTTACGAAAATATTGTGTTTTTCGTTAATTGGAGCATATACTCTTTAGTGTTGGTTAAAAATATTTAACCACATTCTACATTTGTATTAATGTATTCTAAACTATCTTTTCAAGGTTCATTTACATCATTCTAATTTTTAACAATTAATTTAGTTTAAATTCATATACTTCTTAAATAAGTGCACTACACACTATTAAATCACTATTATCTAAAGAAACGGAGACACTAAAGGTACCTAACCTCTTTGACCATCTTAATATGTAAGTGGAGGATGCAACTATGCAATAAAACAATATTGTCATATTTTTTAATTTCACTCAGAATTTGTGGGTTAACCCCTACGAAAATATTGAGTTTTTCGTTAAGTGGAGCTTACACTCTTTAGTGTTGTTTAAAAATAATTAACCACATTCTACATTTGTATTAATGTATTCTAAAGTATCTTTCAAGGTTCATTTACGTCATTCTAATTTTTAACAATTAATTTAGTTTAAATTCATATACTGCTTAAATAAGTGGACTAAACACTACTAAATAACTATTATCTAAAGAAACAGAGACAACAAAGTTTCCTAACCTCTTTGACCATCATAATATGTAAGTGGAGGATGCAACTATGCAATAAAACAATATTATCATATCTTTTGAATTTCACTCAAAATTTGAAGGTTAACCCCTACTAAAATTTTGAGTTTTTCGTTAACTGGAGCTTATACTCTTTAGTGTTGTTTAAAAATATTTAACCACATTCTACATTTGTATTAATGTATTCTAAACTATCTTTCAAGGTTCATTTACATCATTCTAATTTTTAACAATTAATTTAGTTTAAAATCATATACTGCTTAAATAAGTGGATAAACACTATTAAATCACTATTATCTAAAGAAAGACAACAAAGGTTCCTAACCTCTTTGACCATCATAATATGTAAGTGGAGGATGCAACTATGCAATAAAACAATATTGTCATATTTTTTGAATTTCACTCAAAATTTGTAGGTTAACCCTACTAAAATATTGAGTTTTTCTTAACTGAGCTTATACTCTTTAGTGTTGTTTAAAATATTTAACCACATTCTACATTTGTATTAATGTATTCTAAACTATCTTTCAAGGTTCATTTACATCATAATTTTTAACAATTAATTTAGTTTAAATCATATACGCTTAAATAAGTGGACTAAACACTATTAAATCACTATTATCTAAAGAAACGGAGACAACAAAGGTTCCTAACCTCTTTGACCATCATAATATGTAAGTGGAGGATGCAACTATGCAATAAAACAATATTGTCATATTTTTGAATTTCACTCAAAATTTGTAGGTTAACCCTTAAAATATTGAGTTTTCTTAATGGAGCTTATACTCTTTAGTGTTGTTTAAAATATTTAACCACATTCTACATTTGTATTAATGTATTCTAAACTATCTTTCAAGGTTCATTTACATCATTCTAATTTTAACAATTAATTTAGTTTAAATTCATATACTTAAATAAGTGGACTAAACACTATTAAATCACTATTATCTAAAGAAACGGAGACAACAAAGGTTCCTAACCTCTTTGACCATCATAATATGTAAGTGGAGGATGCAACTATGCAATAAAACAATATTGTCATATTTTTGAATTTCACTCAAAATTTGTAGGTTAACCCTACTAAAATATTGAGTTTTTCTTAATCGAGCTTATACTCTTTAGTGTTGTTTAAAAATATTTAACCACATTCTACATTTGTATTAATGTATTCTAAACTATCTTTCAAGGTTCATTTAC
The DNA here is from genome assembly GCA_016432835.1 of Brassica nigra. Lineage (NCBI taxonomy): Eukaryota > Viridiplantae > Streptophyta > Magnoliopsida > Brassicales > Brassicaceae > Brassica > Brassica nigra. Next base: position 8,429 of record JAEACV010000743.1, read on the forward strand.
ATCATTCTAATTTTTAACAATTAATTTAGTTTAAAATCATATACTGCTTAAATAAGTGGATTAAACACTATTAAATCACTATTATCTAAAGAAACGGAGACAACAAAGGTTCCTAACCTCTTTGACCATCATAATATGTAAGTGGAGGATGCAACTATGCAATAAAACAATATTGTCATATTTTTGAATTTCACTCAAAATTTGTAGGTTAACCCCTACTAAAATATTGAGTTTTCGTTAACTGAGCTTATACTCTTTAGTGTTGTTTAAAAATATTTAACCACATTCTACATTTGTATTAATGTATTCTAAATTATCTTTCAAGGTTCATTTACGTCATTTCAATTTTTAACAATTAATTTAGTTTAAATTCATATACTGCTTAAATTAGTGGACTAAACACTATTAAATCACTATTATCTAAAGAAACGGAGACAACAAAGGTTCCTAACCTCTTTGACCATCATAATATGTAAGTGGAGGATGCAACTATGCAATAAAACAATATTATCATATTTTTTGAATTTCACTCAAAATTTGTAGGTTAACCCCTACGAAAATATTGAGTTTTTCTTTAACTGGAGCTTATACTCTTTGTTGTTTAAAAATATTTAACCACATTATACATTTGTATTAATGTAATCTAAACTATCTTTCAAGGTTTATTTACGTCATTCTAATTTTTAACAATTAATTTAGTTTAAAATCATATACTGCTTAAATAACTAGACTAAACACTATTAAATCACTATTATCTAAAGAAACGGAAACAACAAAGATTCCTAACCTCTTTGACCATCATAATATGTAAGTGGCGGATGCAACTATGCAATAAAACAATATTGTCATATTTTTTGAATTTCACTCAAAATTTGTAGGTTAACCCCCCCTACGAAAATATTGTGTTTTTCGTTAATTCGAGCATATACTCTTTAGTGTTGGTTAAAAATATTTAACCACATTCTACATTTGTATTAATGTATTCTAAACTATCTTTCAAGGTTCATTTACGTCATTCTAATTTTTAACAATTAATTTAGTTTAAATTCATATACTTCTTAAATAAGTGCACTACACACTATTAAATCACTATTATCTAAAGAAAGGGAGACAACAAAGGTTCCTAACCTCTTTGACCATCATAATATGTAAGTGGAGGATGCAACTATGCAATAAAACAATATTGTCATATTTTTGAATTTCACTCAAAATTTGTAGGTTAACCCCTACTTAAAATATTGAGTTTTTTAACTAGAGCTTATACTTTTAGTGTTGTTTAAAATATTTAACCACATTCTACATTTGTATTAATGTATTCTAAACTATCTTTCAAGGTTCATTTACATCATTCTAATTTTTAACAATTAATTTAGTTTAAATTCATATACTAAATAAGTGGACTAAACACTATTAAATCACTATTATCTAAAGAAACGGAGACAACAAAGGTTCCTAACCTCTTTGACCATCATAATATGTAAGTGGAGGATGCAACTATGCAATAAAACAATATTGTCATATTTTTGAATTTCACTCAAAATTTGTAGGTTAACCCTACTTAAAAATTTTGTTTTTCATTAACGGAGCTTATACTTTTAGTGTTGTTTAAAATATTTAACCACATTCTACATTTGTATTAATGTATTCTAAACTATCTTTCAAGTTCATTTACGTCATTCTAATTTTTAACAATTAATTTAGTTTAAATTCATATATCGCTTAAATAAGTGGACTAAACACTATTAAATCACTATTATCTAAAGAAACGGAGACAACAAAGGTTCCTAACCCTTTGACCATCATAATATGTAAGTGGAGGATGCAACTATGCAATAAAACAATATTATCATATTTTTGAATTTCACTCAAAATTTGGTTAACCCAAAAATATTGAGTTTTCTTAATTGAGCTTATACTCTGTGTTGTTTAAAATATTTAACCACATCTACATTTTATTAATGTATTCTAAACTATCTTTCAAGTTCATTTGATCATTATATTACATATTTTAAATTTCCTAAAATTTGTAGTTAACACTACTAATATCTATTTTTCTTTAACGGAGAGTTTATACTCTTTGTTGTTTAAAATATAACTACATTCTAAATTTTATTAATGTATTCTAAACTATCTTTCAAAGTTCATTTACATCATTCTAATTTTTAACAATTAATTTAGTTTAAAATCATATACTATTAAATATGGGACTAAACACTAATAAAACTATTATTAAGTAACGGAGACAACAAATGTTCCTAACCCTTTGACCATCATAATATGTAAGTGATGGAGGCAAATGCAATAAAAAGTATTAATATTTTTGAATTTCACTCAAAATTTGTAGGTTAACCCTACTAAAATATGATGTTTTCATTAACTGAGCTTATACTTTAGTGTTGTTTAAAAATATTTAACCACATTCTAATTTGTATTAATGTATTCTAAACTATCTTTCAAGGTTCATTTACATCATTAAAATTAATTTAGTTTGTTCATATATCGCTAAATAATGGATTTCACTATTAAATCACTATTATCTTAAAGAAACGGAGACAAAGGTTCCTAACCTCTTTGACCATCATAATATGTAAGTAGAGGATGCAACTATGCAATAAAACAATATTGTCATATTTTTGAATTTCACCAAAATTTGTATGTTAACCCATACTTAAAATATTGAGTTTCAAGAATCGAGCTTATACTTTTAGTGTTGTTTAAAATATTTAACCACATTCTACATTTGTATTAATGTCTAAATCTATTCAAGGTTCATTTACGTAATTTAATTTTTAACAATTAATTAAGTTTAAATTCATATTTTAAATAAGTGGATAAAACTATTAAATCACTATTATCTAAAGAAAGGGAGACAACAAAGGTTCCTAACCCTTTGACCATCATAATATATAAGTGGAGGATGCAACGCAATAAAACAATATTGTCATATTTTGAATTTCACTCAAAATTTGTAGGTTAACCCCTACGAAAATATTGATTTTCCTTAACTGAGCTTATACTTTTAGTGTTGTTTAAAAATATTTAACCACATCTACATTTGTATTAATGTATTATAAACTATCTTTCAAAGTCTAATTGACATCATTCTAATTTTTAACAATTAATTTAGTTTAAATCATATAATGCTTAAATAAGTGGACTAAACACTAATAATCTCTTGACAACAAAGTTCCTAACCTCTTTGACCATCATAATATGTAAGAGAGTAACTATGCAATAAACAATATTGTCATATTTTTGAATTTCACTCAAAATTTGTAGTTAACCCCTACTAAAATATTGAGTTTTCGTTAACTCTTGTTGTTTAAAATATTTAACACATTCTACATTTGTATTAATGTATTCTAATCTATCTTTCAAGGTTCATTTACGTAATTTAATTTTAACAATTATTTGTTTAAATTATATCATTAAATACGTCAAACATCATTAAATCACTATTATCTAAAGAAACGAGACAACAAAGGTTTTAACCTCTTTGACCATCATAATATAAGTGGAGGATGCAATTATGCAATTAAACAATATTCATATATTTTGAATTTCACCTAAAATTTGTAAGTTAACCCTAATAAATATCAGTTTTTGGTTTATACTTTTACTGTTGTTTAAAAATATTTAACCACATTCTAAATTTGTATTAATGTATTCTAAACTATCTTTCAAAGTTCAATTTACATCATTCTAATTTTTACAACAATCTAGTTTAAAACAATGAAATATAAATATGTAACTAAACACTACTAAATACTATTATAAATCTATTTAGACAACAAATATTCCTAAACTCTTTACCATGATATGTTGAGGAAGTACTATGAAATCAAAAAATATTATCATATTTTTAAATTTCACTCAAAATTTGTAGGTTAACCCTACTAAAAATTGAGTTTCATTCGTTATACTCTTAGTGTTGTTTAAAATATTTAACCACATTCTACATTTGTATTAATGTATTCTAATCTATCTTTCAAGGTTCACATACAAATTCAAATTTTTAACAATTAATTTAGTTTAAATTCATATACGTTAAATAAGTGGATAGACACTATAACCATCAATTATCTAAAGAAATGGAGACAAAAAGTTCTAACCTCACAATTATCATAATACGTAAGTACGAAGCATG